>CM059998.1:35828783-35896283 GCA_030463065.1 Aphidoletes aphidimyza
GGATCTCGAGAACGAACCGATAGATTCAGTTCAAATTTTAACCGTAGCTTGAGATTCATCAAACAGAGATGCTGTTAAATTTTGAGCAAAATTCATCGAGCCGTTTCCGAGATCGTCGGTCACTTGTCAAAATTGTACTGAAAGTTCAAAAATTCCATTTTTCTCTGTAAAGTGGCACAAATATTTCGGAAAATATTGATTTGGATCTCGAGAACGAACCGATAGATTCAGTTCAAATTTTAACCGTAGCTTGAGATTCATCAAACAGAGATGCTGTTAAATTTTGAGCAAAATTCATCGAGCCGTTTCCGAGATCGTCGGTCACTTGTCAAAATTGTACTGAAAGTTCAAAAATTCCATTTTTCTCTGTAAAGTGGCACAAATATTTCGGAAAATATTGATTTGGATCTCGAGAACGAACCGATAGATTCAGTTCAAATTTTAACCGTAGCTTGAGATTCATCAAACAGAGATGCTGTTAAATTTTGAGCAAAATTCATCGAGCCGTTTCCGAGATCGTCGGTCACTTGTCAAAATTGTACTGAAAGTTCAAAAATTCCATTTTTCTCTGTAAAGTGGCACAAATATTTCGGAAAATATTGATTTGGATCTCGAGAACGAACCGATAGATTCAGTTCAAATTTTAACCGTAGCTTGAGATTCATCAAACAGAGATGCTGTTAAATTTTGAGCAAAATTCATCGAGCCGTTTCCGAGATCGTCGGTCACTTGTCAAAATTGTACTGAAAGTTCAAAAATTCCATTTTTCTCTGTAAAGTGGCACAAATATTTCGGAAAATATTGATTTGGATCTCGAGAACGAACCGATAGATTCAGTTCAAATTTTAACCGTAGCTTGAGATTCATCAAACAGAGATGCTGTTAAATTTTGAGCAAAATTCATCGAGCCGTTTCCGAGATCGTCGGTCACTTGTCAAAATTGTACTGAAAGTTCAAAAATTCCATTTTTCTCTGTAAAGTGGCACAAATATTTCGGAAAATATTGAATTTGGATCTCGAGAACGAACCGATAGATTCAGTTCAAATTTTAACCGTAGCTTGAGATTCATCAAACAGAGATGCTGTTAAATTTTGAGCAAAATTCATCGAGCCGTTTCCGAGATCGTCGGTCACTTGTCAAAATTGTACTGAAAGTTCAAAAATTCCATTTTTCTCTGTAAAGTGGCACAAATATTTCGGATAATATGGAATTTGGATCTCGAGAACGAACCGATAGATTCAGTTCAAATTTTAACCGTAGCTTGAGATTCATCAAACAGAGATGCTGTTAAATTTTGAGCAAAATTCATCGAGCCGTTTCCGAGATCGTCGGTCACTTGTCAAAATTGTACTGAAAGTTCAAAAATTCCATTTTTCTCTGTAAAGTGGCACAAATATTTCGGATAATATGGAATTTGGATCTCGAGAACGAACCGATAGATTCAGTTCAAATTTTAACCGTAGCTTGAGATTCATCAAACAGAGATGCTGTTAAATTTTGAGCAAAATTCATCGAGCCGTTTCCGAGATCGTCGGTCACTTGTCAAAATTGTACTGAAAGTTCAAAAATTCCATTTTTCTCTGTAAAGTGGCACAAATATTTCGGATAATATGGAATTTGGATCTCGAGAACGAACCGATAGATTCAGTTCAAATTTTAACCGTAGCTTGAGATTCATCAAACAGAGATGCTGTTAAATTTTGAGCAAAATTCATCGAGCCGTTTCCGAGATCGTCGGTCACTTGTCAAAATTGTACTGAAAGTTCAAAAATTCCATTTTTCTCTGTAAAGTGGCACAAATATTTCGGATAATATGGAATTTGGATCTCGAGAACGAACCGATAGATTCAGTTCAAATTTTAACCGTAGCTTGAGATTCATCAAACAGAGATGCTGTTAAATTTTGAGCAAAATTCATCGAGCCGTTTCCGAGATCGTCGGTCACTTGTCAAAATTGTACTGAAAGTTCAAAAATTCCATTTTTCTCTGTAAAGTGGCACAAATATTTCGGATAATATGGAATTTGGATCTCGAGAACGAACCGATAGATTCAGTTCAAATTTTAACCGTAGCTTGAGATTCATCAAACAGAGATGCTGTTAAATTTTGAGCAAAATTCATCGAGCCGTTTCCGAGATCGTCGGTCACTTGTCAAAATTGTACTGAAAGTTCAAAAATTCCATTTTTCTCTGTAAAGTGGCACAAATATTTCGGATAATATGGAATTTGGATCTCGAGAACGAACCGATAGATTCAGTTCAAATTTTAACCGTAGCTTGAGATTCATCAAACAGAGATGCTGTTAAATTTTGAGCAAAATTCATCGAGCCGTTTCCGAGATCGTCGGTCACTTGTCAAAATTGTACTGAAAGTTCAAAAATTCCATTTTTCTCTGTAAAGTGGCACAAATATTTCGGATAATATGGAATTTGGATCTCGAGAACGAACCGATAGATTCAGTTCAAATTTTAACCGTAGCTTGAGATTCATCAAACAGAGATGCTGTTAAATTTTGAGCAAAATTCATCGAGCCGTTTCCGAGATCGTCGGTCACTTGTCAAAATTGTACTGAAAGTTCAAAAATTCCATTTTTCTCTGTAAAGTGGCACAAATATTTCGGATAATATGGAATTTGGATCTCGAGAACGAACCGATAGATTCAGTTCAAATTTTAACCGTAGCTTGAGATTCATCAAACAGAGATGCTGTTAAATTTTGAGCAAAATTCATCGAGCCGTTTCCGAGATCGTCGGTCACTTGTCAAAATTGTACTGAAAGTTCAAAAATTCCATTTTTCTCTGTAAAGTGGCACAAATATTTCGGATAATATGGAATTTGGATCTCGAGAACGAACCGATAGATTCAGTTCAAATTTTAACCGTAGCTTGAGATTCATCAAACAGAGATGCTGTTAAATTTTGAGCAAAATTCATCGAGCCGTTTCCGAGATCGTCGGTCACTTGTCAAAATTGTACTGAAAGTTCAAAAATTCCATTTTTCTCTGTAAAGTGGCACAAATATTTCGGATAATATGGAATTTGGATCTCGAGAACGAACCGATAGATTCAGTTCAAATTTTAACCGTAGCTTGAGATTCATCAAACAGAGATGCTGTTAAATTTTGAGCAAAATTCATCGAGCCGTTTCCGAGATCGTCGGTCACTTGTCAAAATTGTACTGAAAGTTCAAAAATTCCATTTTTCTCTGTAAAGTGGCACAAATATTTCGGATAATATGGAATTTGGATCTCGAGAACGAACCGATAGATTCAGTTCAAATTTTAACCGTAGCTTGAGATTCATCAAACAGAGATGCTGTTAAATTTTGAGCAAAATTCATCGAGCCGTTTCCGAGATCGTCGGTCACTTGTCAAAATTGTACTGAAAGTTCAAAAATTCCATTTTTCTCTGTAAAGTGGCACAAATATTTCGGATAATATGGAATTTGGATCTCGAGAACGAACCGATAGATTCAGTTCAAATTTTAACCGTAGCTTGAGATTCATCAAACAGAGATGCTGTTAAATTTTGAGCAAAATTCATCGAGCCGTTTCCGAGATCGTCGGTCACTTGTCAAAATTGTACTGAAAGTTCAAAAATTCCATTTTTCTCTGTAAAGTGGCACAAATATTTCGGATAATATGGAATTTGGATCTCGAGAACGAACCGATAGATTCAGTTCAAATTTTAACCGTAGCTTGAGATTCATCAAACAGAGATGCTGTTAAATTTTGAGCAAAATTCATCGAGCCGTTTCCGAGATCGTCGGTCACTTGTCAAAATTGTACTGAAAGTTCAAAAATTCCATTTTTCTCTGTAAAGTGGCACAAATATTTCGGATAATATGGAATTTGGATCTCGAGAACGAACCGATAGATTCAGTTCAAATTTTAACCGTAGCTTGAGATTCATCAAACAGAGATGCTGTTAAATTTTGAGCAAAATTCATCGAGCCGTTTCCGAGATCGTCGGTCACTTGTCAAAATTGTACTGAAAGTTCAAAAATTCCATTTTTCTCTGTAAAGTGGCACAAATATTTCGGATAATATGGAATTTGGATCTCGAGAACGAACCGATAGATTCAGTTCAAATTTTAACCGTAGCTTGAGATTCATCAAACAGAGATGCTGTTAAATTTTGAGCAAAATTCATCGAGCCGTTTCCGAGATCGTCGGTCACTTGTCAAAATTGTACTGAAAGTTCAAAAATTCCATTTTTCTCTGTAAAGTGGCACAAATATTTCGGATAATATGGAATTTGGATCTCGAGAACGAACCGATAGATTCAGTTCAAATTTTAACCGTAGCTTGAGATTCATCAAACAGAGATGCTGTTAAATTTTGAGCAAAATTCATCGAGCCGTTTCCGAGATCGTCGGTCACTTGTCAAAATTGTACTGAAAGTTCAAAAATTCCATTTTTCTCTGTAAAGTGGCACAAATATTTCGGATAATATGGAATTTGGATCTCGAGAACGAACCGATAGATTCAGTTCAAATTTTAACCGTAGCTTGAGATTCATCAAACAGAGATGCTGTTAAATTTTGAGCAAAATTCATCGAGCCGTTTCCGAGATCGTCGGTCACTTGTCAAAATTGTACTGAAAGTTCAAAAATTCCATTTTTCTCTGTAAAGTGGCACAAATATTTCGGATAATATGGAATTTGGATCTCGAGAACGAACCGATAGATTCAGTTCAAATTTTAACCGTAGCTTGAGATTCATCAAACAGAGATGCTGTTAAATTTTGAGCAAAATTCATCGAGCCGTTTCCGAGATCGTCGGTCACTTGTCAAAATTGTACTGAAAGTTCAAAAATTCCATTTTTCTCTGTAAAGTGGCACAAATATTTCGGATAATATGGAATTTGGATCTCGAGAACGAACCGATAGATTCAGTTCAAATTTTAACCGTAGCTTGAGATTCATCAAACAGAGATGCTGTTAAATTTTGAGCAAAATTCATCGAGCCGTTTCCGAGATCGTCGGTCACTTGTCAAAATTGTACTGAAAGTTCAAAAATTCCATTTTTCTCTGTAAAGTGGCACAAATATTTCGGATAATATGGAATTTGGATCTCGAGAACGAACCGATAGATTCAGTTCAAATTTTAACCGTAGCTTGAGATTCATCAAACAGAGATGCTGTTAAATTTTGAGCAAAATTCATCGAGCCGTTTCCGAGATCGTCGGTCACTTGTCAAAATTGTACTGAAAGTTCAAAAATTCCATTTTTCTCTGTAAAGTGGCACAAATATTTCGGATAATATTGAATTTGGATCTCGAGAACGAACCGATAGATTCAGTTCAAATTTTAACCGTAGCTTGAGATTCATCAAACAGAGATGCTGTTAAATTTTGAGCAAAATTCATCGAGCCGTTTCCGAGATCGTCGGTCACTTGTCAAAATTGTACTGAAAGTTCAAAAATTCCATTTTTCTCTGTAAAGTGGCACAAATATTTCGGATAATATTGATTTGGATCTCGAGAACGAACCGATAGATTCAGTTCAAATTTTAACCGTAGCTTGAGATTCATCAAACAGAGATGCTGTTAAATTTTGAGCAAAATTCATCGAGCCGTTTCCGAGATCGTCGGTCACTTGTCAAAATTGTACTGAAAGTTCAAAAATTCCATTTTTCTCTGTAAAGTGGCACAAATATTTCGGATAATATTGATTTGGATCTCGAGAACGAACCGATAGATTCAGTTCAAATTTTAACCGTAGCTTGAGATTCATCAAACAGAGATGCTGTTAAATTTTGAGCAAAATTCATCGAGCCGTTTCCGAGATCGTCGGTCACTTGTCAAAATTGTACTGAAAGTTCAAAAATTCCATTTTTCTCTGTAAAGTGGCACAAATATTTCGGATAATATTGATTTGGATCTCGAGAACGAACCGATAGATTCAGTTCAAATTTTAACCGTAGCTTGAGATTCATCAAACAGAGATGCTGTTAAATTTTGAGCAAAATTCATCGAGCCGTTTCCGAGATCGTCGGTCACTTGTCAAAATTGTACTGAAAGTTCAAAAATTCCATTTTTCTCTGTAAAGTGGCACAAATATTTCGGATAATATGGAATTTGGATCTCGAGAACGAACCGATAGATTCAGTTCAAATTTTAACCGTAGCTTGAGATTCATCAAACAGAGATGCTGTTAAATTTTGAGCAAAATTCATCGAGCCGTTTCCGAGATCGTCGGTCACTTGTCAAAATTGTACTGAAAGTTCAAAAATTCCATTTTTCTCTGTAAAGTGGCACAAATATTTCGGATAATATTGATTTGGATCTCGAGAACGAACCGATAGATTCAGTTCAAATTTTAACCGTAGCTTGAGATTCATCAAACAGAGATGCTGTTAAATTTTGAGCAAAATTCATCGAGCCGTTTCCGAGATCGTCGGTCACTTGTCAAAATTGTACTGAAAGTTCAAAAATTCCATTTTTCTCTGTAAAGTGGCACAAATATTTCGGATAATATGGAATTTGGATCTCGAGAACGAACCGATAGATTCAGTTCAAATTTTAACCGTAGCTTGAGATTCATCAAACAGAGATGCTGTTAAATTTTGAGCAAAATTCATCGAGCCGTTTCCGAGATCGTCGGTCACTTGTCAAAATTGTACTGAAAGTTCAAAAATTCCATTTTTCTCTGTAAAGTGGCACAAATATTTCGGAAAATATGGAATTTGGATCTCGAGAACGAACCGATAGATTCAGTTCAAATTTTAACCGTAGCTTGAGATTCATCAAACAGAGATGCTGTTAAATTTTGAGCAAAATTCATCGAGCCGTTTCCGAGATCGTCGGTCACTTGTCAAAATTGTACTGAAAGTTCAAAAATTCCATTTTTCTCTGTAAAGTGGCACAAATATTTCGGATAATATTGATTTGGATCTCGAGAACGAACCGATAGATTCAGTTCAAATTTTAACCGTAGCTTGAGATTCATCAAACAGAGATGCTGTTAAATTTTGAGCAAAATTCATCGAGCCGTTTCCGAGATCGTCGGTCACTTGTCAAAATTGTACTGAAAGTTCAAAAATTCCATTTTTCTCTGTAAAGTGGCACAAATATTTCGGATAATATGGAATTTGGATCTCGAGAACGAACCGATAGATTCAGTTCAAATTTTAACCGTAGCTTGAGATTCATCAAACAGAGATGCTGTTAAATTTTGAGCAAAATTCATCGAGCCGTTTCCGAGATCGTCGGTCACTTGTCAAAATTGTACTGAAAGTTCAAAAATTCCATTTTTCTCTGTAAAGTGGCACAAATATTTCGGAAAATATTGATTTGGATCTCGAGAACGAACCGATAGATTCAGTTCAAATTTTAACCGTAGCTTGAGATTCATCAAACAGAGATGCTGTTAAATTTTGAGCAAAATTCATCGAGCCGTTTCCGAGATCGTCGGTCACTTGTCAAAATTGTACTGAAAGTTCAAAAATTCCATTTTTCTCTGTAAAGTGGCACAAATATTTCGGAAAATATTGATTTGGATCTCGAGAACGAACCGATAGATTCAGTTCAAATTTTAACCGTAGCTTGAGATTCATCAAACAGAGATGCTGTTAAATTTTGAGCAAAATTCATCGAGCCGTTTCCGAGATCGTCGGTCACTTGTCAAAATTGTACTGAAAGTTCAAAAATTCCATTTTTCTCTGTAAAGTGGCACAAATATTTCGGATAATATGGAATTTGGATCTCGAGAACGAACCGATAGATTCAGTTCAAATTTTAACCGTAGCTTGAGATTCATCAAACAGAGATGCTGTTAAATTTTGAGCAAAATTCATCGAGCCGTTTCCGAGATCGTCGGTCACTTGTCAAAATTGTACTGAAAGTTCAAAAATTCCATTTTTCTCTGTAAAGTGGCACAAATATTTCGGATAATATTGATTTGGATCTCGAGAACGAACCGATAGATTCAGTTCAAATTTTAACCGTAGCTTGAGATTCATCAAACAGAGATGCTGTTAAATTTTGAGCAAAATTCATCGAGCCGTTTCCGAGATCGTCGGTCACTTGTCAAAATTGTACTGAAAGTTCAAAAATTCCATTTTTCTCTGTAAAGTGGCACAAATATTTCGGAAAATATGGAATTTGGATCTCGAGAACGAACCGATAGATTCAGTTCAAATTTTAACCGTAGCTTGAGATTCATCAAACAGAGATGCTGTTAAATTTTGAGCAAAATTCATCGAGCCGTTTCCGAGATCGTCGGTCACTTGTCAAAATTGTACTGAAAGTTCAAAAATTCCATTTTTCTCTGTAAAGTGGCACAAATATTTCGGATAATATGGAATTTGGATCTCGAGAACGAACCGATAGATTCAGTTCAAATTTTAACCGTAGCTTGAGATTCATCAAACAGAGATGCTGTTAAATTTTGAGCAAAATTCATCGAGCCGTTTCCGAGATCGTCGGTCACTTGTCAAAATTGTACTGAAAGTTCAAAAATTCCATTTTTCTCTGTAAAGTGGCACAAATATTTCGGAAAATATTGATTTGGATCTCGAGAACGAACCGATAGATTCAGTTCAAATTTTAACCGTAGCTTGAGATTCATCAAACAGAGATGCTGTTAAATTTTGAGCAAAATTCATCGAGCCGTTTCCGAGATCGTCGGTCACTTGTCAAAATTGTACTGAAAGTTCAAAAATTCCATTTTTCTCTGTAAAGTGGCACAAATATTTCGGATAATATGGAATTTGGATCTCGAGAACGAACCGATAGATTCAGTTCAAATTTTAACCGTAGCTTGAGATTCATCAAACAGAGATGCTGTTAAATTTTGAGCAAAATTCATCGAGCCGTTTCCGAGATCGTCGGTCACTTGTCAAAATTGTACTGAAAGTTCAAAAATTCCATTTTTCTCTGTAAAGTGGCACAAATATTTCGGATAATATGGAATTTGGATCTCGAGAACGAACCGATAGATTCAGTTCAAATTTTAACCGTAGCTTGAGATTCATCAAACAGAGATGCTGTTAAATTTTGAGCAAAATTCATCGAGCCGTTTCCGAGATCGTCGGTCACTTGTCAAAATTGTACTGAAAGTTCAAAAATTCCATTTTTCTCTGTAAAGTGGCACAAATATTTCGGATAATATTGATTTGGATCTCGAGAACGAACCGATAGATTCAGTTCAAATTTTAACCGTAGCTTGAGATTCATCAAACAGAGATGCTGTTAAATTTTGAGCAAAATTCATCGAGCCGTTTCCGAGATCGTCGGTCACTTGTCAAAATTGTACTGAAAGTTCAAAAATTCCATTTTTCTCTGTAAAGTGGCACAAATATTTCGGATAATATGGAATTTGGATCTCGAGAACGAACCGATAGATTCAGTTCAAATTTTAACCGTAGCTTGAGATTCATCAAACAGAGATGCTGTTAAATTTTGAGCAAAATTCATCGAGCCGTTTCCGAGATCGTCGGTCACTTGTCAAAATTGTACTGAAAGTTCAAAAATTCCATTTTTCTCTGTAAAGTGGCACAAATATTTCGGATAATATTGATTTGGATCTCGAGAACGAACCGATAGATTCAGTTCAAATTTTAACCGTAGCTTGAGATTCATCAAACAGAGATGCTGTTAAATTTTGAGCAAAATTCATCGAGCCGTTTCCGAGATCGTCGGTCACTTGTCAAAATTGTACTGAAAGTTCAAAAATTCCATTTTTCTCTGTAAAGTGGCACAAATATTTCGGATAATATGGAATTTGGATCTCGAGAACGAACCGATAGATTCAGTTCAAATTTTAACCGTAGCTTGAGATTCATCAAACAGAGATGCTGTTAAATTTTGAGCAAAATTCATCGAGCCGTTTCCGAGATCGTCGGTCACTTGTCAAAATTGTACTGAAAGTTCAAAAATTCCATTTTTCTCTGTAAAGTGGCACAAATATTTCGGATAATATGGAATTTGGATCTCGAGAACGAACCGATAGATTCAGTTCAAATTTTAACCGTAGCTTGAGATTCATCAAACAGAGATGCTGTTAAATTTTGAGCAAAATTCATCGAGCCGTTTCCGAGATCGTCGGTCACTTGTCAAAATTGTACTGAAAGTTCAAAAATTCCATTTTTCTCTGTAAAGTGGCACAAATATTTCGGATAATATTGAATTTGGATCTCGAGAACGAACCGATAGATTCAGTTCAAATTTTAACCGTAGCTTGAGATTCATCAAACAGAGATGCTGTTAAATTTTGAGCAAAATTCATCGAGCCGTTTCCGAGATCGTCGGTCACTTGTCAAAATTGTACTGAAAGTTCAAAAATTCCATTTTTCTCTGTAAAGTGGCACAAATATTTCGGATAATATGGAATTTGGATCTCGAGAACGAACCGATAGATTCAGTTCAAATTTTAACCGTAGCTTGAGATTCATCAAACAGAGATGCTGTTAAATTTTGAGCAAAATTCATCGAGCCGTTTCCGAGATCGTCGGTCACTTGTCAAAATTGTACTGAAAGTTCAAAAATTCCATTTTTCTCTGTAAAGTGGCACAAATATTTCGGATAATATGGAATTTGGATCTCGAGAACGAACCGATAGATTCAGTTCAAATTTTAACCGTAGCTTGAGATTCATCAAACAGAGATGCTGTTAAATTTTGAGCAAAATTCATCGAGCCGTTTCCGAGATCGTCGGTCACTTGTCAAAATTGTACTGAAAGTTCAAAAATTCCATTTTTCTCTGTAAAGTGGCACAAATATTTCGGATAATATGGAATTTGGATCTCGAGAACGAACCGATAGATTCAGTTCAAATTTTAACCGTAGCTTGAGATTCATCAAACAGAGATGCTGTTAAATTTTGAGCAAAATTCATCGAGCCGTTTCCGAGATCGTCGGTCACTTGTCAAAATTGTACTGAAAGTTCAAAAATTCCATTTTTCTCTGTAAAGTGGCACAAATATTTCGGATAATATGGAATTTGGATCTCGAGAACGAACCGATAGATTCAGTTCAAATTTTAACCGTAGCTTGAGATTCATCAAACAGAGATGCTGTTAAATTTTGAGCAAAATTCATCGAGCCGTTTCCGAGATCGTCGGTCACTTGTCAAAATTGTACTGAAAGTTCAAAAATTCCATTTTTCTCTGTAAAGTGGCACAAATATTTCGGAAAATATGGAATTTGGATCTCGAGAACGAACCGATAGATTCAGTTCAAATTTTAACCGTAGCTTGAGATTCATCAAACAGAGATGCTGTTAAATTTTGAGCAAAATTCATCGAGCCGTTTCCGAGATCGTCGGTCACTTGTCAAAATTGTACTGAAAGTTCAAAAATTCCATTTTTCTCTGTAAAGTGGCACAAATATTTCGGATAATATGGAATTTGGATCTCGAGAACGAACCGATAGATTCAGTTCAAATTTTAACCGTAGCTTGAGATTCATCAAACAGAGATGCTGTTAAATTTTGAGCAAAATTCATCGAGCCGTTTCCGAGATCGTCGGTCACTTGTCAAAATTGTACTGAAAGTTCAAAAATTCCATTTTTCTCTGTAAAGTGGCACAAATATTTCGGATAATATGGAATTTGGATCTCGAGAACGAACCGATAGATTCAGTTCAAATTTTAACCGTAGCTTGAGATTCATCAAACAGAGATGCTGTTAAATTTTGAGCAAAATTCATCGAGCCGTTTCCGAGATCGTCGGTCACTTGTCAAAATTGTACTGAAAGTTCAAAAATTCCATTTTTCTCTGTAAAGTGGCACAAATATTTCGGATAATATGGAATTTGGATCTCGAGAACGAACCGATAGATTCAGTTCAAATTTTAACCGTAGCTTGAGATTCATCAAACAGAGATGCTGTTAAATTTTGAGCAAAATTCATCGAGCCGTTTCCGAGATCGTCGGTCACTTGTCAAAATTGTACTGAAAGTTCAAAAATTCCATTTTTCTCTGTAAAGTGGCACAAATATTTCGGATAATATGGAATTTGGATCTCGAGAACGAACCGATAGATTCAGTTCAAATTTTAACCGTAGCTTGAGATTCATCAAACAGAGATGCTGTTAAATTTTGAGCAAAATTCATCGAGCCGTTTCCGAGATCGTCGGTCACTTGTCAAAATTGTACTGAAAGTTCAAAAATTCCATTTTTCTCTGTAAAGTGGCACAAATATTTCGGATAATATGGAATTTGGATCTCGAGAACGAACCGATAGATTCAGTTCAAATTTTAACCGTAGCTTGAGATTCATCAAACAGAGATGCTGTTAAATTTTGAGCAAAATTCATCGAGCCGTTTCCGAGATCGTCGGTCACTTGTCAAAATTGTACTGAAAGTTCAAAAATTCCATTTTTCTCTGTAAAGTGGCACAAATATTTCGGATAATATGGAATTTGGATCTCGAGAACGAACCGATAGATTCAGTTCAAATTTTAACCGTAGCTTGAGATTCATCAAACAGAGATGCTGTTAAATTTTGAGCAAAATTCATCGAGCCGTTTCCGAGATCGTCGGTCACTTGTCAAAATTGTACTGAAAGTTCAAAAATTCCATTTTTCTCTGTAAAGTGGCACAAATATTTCGGATAATATTGATTTGGATCTCGAGAACGAACCGATAGATTCAGTTCAAATTTTAACCGTAGCTTGAGATTCATCAAACAGAGATGCTGTTAAATTTTGAGCAAAATTCATCGAGCCGTTTCCGAGATCGTCGGTCACTTGTCAAAATTGTACTGAAAGTTCAAAAATTCCATTTTTCTCTGTAAAGTGGCACAAATATTTCGGATAATATGGAATTTGGATCTCGAGAACGAACCGATAGATTCAGTTCAAATTTTAACCGTAGCTTGAGATTCATCAAACAGAGATGCTGTTAAATTTTGAGCAAAATTCATCGAGCCGTTTCCGAGATCGTCGGTCACTTGTCAAAATTGTACTGAAAGTTCAAAAATTCCATTTTTCTCTGTAAAGTGGCACAAATATTTCGGATAATATTGATTTGGATCTCGAGAACGAACCGATAGATTCAGTTCAAATTTTAACCGTAGCTTGAGATTCATCAAACAGAGATGCTGTTAAATTTTGAGCAAAATTCATCGAGCCGTTTCCGAGATCGTCGGTCACTTGTCAAAATTGTACTGAAAGTTCAAAAATTCCATTTTTCTCTGTAAAGTGGCACAAATATTTCGGATAATATGGAATTTGGATCTCGAGAACGAACCGATAGATTCAGTTCAAATTTTAACCGTAGCTTGAGATTCATCAAACAGAGATGCTGTTAAATTTTGAGCAAAATTCATCGAGCCGTTTCCGAGATCGTCGGTCACTTGTCAAAATTGTACTGAAAGTTCAAAAATTCCATTTTTCTCTGTAAAGTGGCACAAATATTTCGGATAATATGGAATTTGGATCTCGAGAACGAACCGATAGATTCAGTTCAAATTTTAACCGTAGCTTGAGATTCATCAAACAGAGATGCTGTTAAATTTTGAGCAAAATTCATCGAGCCGTTTCCGAGATCGTCGGTCACTTGTCAAAATTGTACTGAAAGTTCAAAAATTCCATTTTTCTCTGTAAAGTGGCACAAATATTTCGGATAATATGGAATTTGGATCTCGAGAACGAACCGATAGATTCAGTTCAAATTTTAACCGTAGCTTGAGATTCATCAAACAGAGATGCTGTTAAATTTTGAGCAAAATTCATCGAGCCGTTTCCGAGATCGTCGGTCACTTGTCAAAATTGTACTGAAAGTTCAAAAATTCCATTTTTCTCTGTAAAGTGGCACAAATATTTCGGAAAATATGGAATTTGGATCTCGAGAACGAACCGATAGATTCAGTTCAAATTTTAACCGTAGCTTGAGATTCATCAAACAGAGATGCTGTTAAATTTTGAGCAAAATTCATCGAGCCGTTTCCGAGATCGTCGGTCACTTGTCAAAATTGTACTGAAAGTTCAAAAATTCCATTTTTCTCTGTAAAGTGGCACAAATATTTCGGAAAATATGGAATTTGGATCTCGAGAACGAACCGATAGATTCAGTTCAAATTTTAACCGTAGCTTGAGATTCATCAAACAGAGATGCTGTTAAATTTTGAGCAAAATTCATCGAGCCGTTTCCGAGATCGTCGGTCACTTGTCAAAATTGTACTGAAAGTTCAAAAATTCCATTTTTCTCTGTAAAGTGGCACAAATATTTCGGAAAATATGGAATTTGGATCTCGAGAACGAACCGATAGATTCAGTTCAAATTTTAACCGTAGCTTGAGATTCATCAAACAGAGATGCTGTTAAATTTTGAGCAAAATTCATCGAGCCGTTTCCGAGATCGTCGGTCACTTGTCAAAATTGTACTGAAAGTTCAAAAATTCCATTTTTCTCTGTAAAGTGGCACAAATATTTCGGAAAATATGGAATTTGGATCTCGAGAACGAACCGATAGATTCAGTTCAAATTTTAACCGTAGCTTGAGATTCATCAAACAGAGATGCTGTTAAATTTTGAGCAAAATTCATCGAGCCGTTTCCGAGATCGTCGGTCACTTGTCAAAATTGTACTGAAAGTTCAAAAATTCCATTTTTCTCTGTAAAGTGGCACAAATATTTCGGAAAATATGGAATTTGGATCTCGAGAACGAACCGATAGATTCAGTTCAAATTTTAACCGTAGCTTGAGATTCATCAAACAGAGATGCTGTTAAATTTTGAGCAAAATTCATCGAGCCGTTTCCGAGATCGTCGGTCACTTGTCAAAATTGTACTGAAAGTTCAAAAATTCCATTTTTCTCTGTAAAGTGGCACAAATATTTCGGAAAATATGGAATTTGGATCTCGAGAACGAACCGATAGATTCAGTTCAAATTTTAACCGTAGCTTGAGATTCATCAAACAGAGATGCTGTTAAATTTTGAGCAAAATTCATCGAGCCGTTTCCGAGATCGTCGGTCACTTGTCAAAATTGTACTGAAAGTTCAAAAATTCCATTTTTCTCTGTAAAGTGGCACAAATATTTCGGAAAATATGGAATTTGGATCTCGAGAACGAACCGATAGATTCAGTTCAAATTTTAACCGTAGCTTGAGATTCATCAAACAGAGATGCTGTTAAATTTTGAGCAAAATTCATCGAGCCGTTTCCGAGATCGTCGGTCACTTGTCAAAATTGTACTGAAAGTTCAAAAATTCCATTTTTCTCTGTAAAGTGGCACAAATATTTCGGAAAATATGGAATTTGGATCTCGAGAACGAACCGATAGATTCAGTTCAAATTTTAACCGTAGCTTGAGATTCATCAAACAGAGATGCTGTTAAATTTTGAGCAAAATTCATCGAGCCGTTTCCGAGATCGTCGGTCACTTGTCAAAATTGTACTGAAAGTTCAAAAATTCCATTTTTCTCTGTAAAGTGGCACAAATATTTCGGAAAATATGGAATTTGGATCTCGAGAACGAACCGATAGATTCAGTTCAAATTTTAACCGTAGCTTGAGATTCATCAAACAGAGATGCTGTTAAATTTTGAGCAAAATTCATCGAGCCGTTTCCGAGATCGTCGGTCACTTGTCAAAATTGTACTGAAAGTTCAAAAATTCCATTTTTCTCTGTAAAGTGGCACAAATATTTCGGAAAATATGGAATTTGGATCTCGAGAACGAACCGATAGATTCAGTTCAAATTTTAACCGTAGCTTGAGATTCATCAAACAGAGATGCTGTTAAATTTTGAGCAAAATTCATCGAGCCGTTTCCGAGATCGTCGGTCACTTGTCAAAATTGTACTGAAAGTTCAAAAATTCCATTTTTCTCTGTAAAGTGGCACAAATATTTCGGAAAATATGGAATTTGGATCTCGAGAACGAACCGATAGATTCAGTTCAAATTTTAACCGTAGCTTGAGATTCATCAAACAGAGATGCTGTTAAATTTTGAGCAAAATTCATCGAGCCGTTTCCGAGATCGTCGGTCACTTGTCAAAATTGTACTGAAAGTTCAAAAATTCCATTTTTCTCTGTAAAGTGGCACAAATATTTCGGAAAATATGGAATTTGGATCTCGAGAACGAACCGATAGATTCAGTTCAAATTTTAACCGTAGCTTGAGATTCATCAAACAGAGATGCTGTTAAATTTTGAGCAAAATTCATCGAGCCGTTTCCGAGATCGTCGGTCACTTGTCAAAATTGTACTGAAAGTTCAAAAATTCCATTTTTCTCTGTAAAGTGGCACAAATATTTCGGAAAATATGGAATTTGGATCTCGAGAACGAACCGATAGATTCAGTTCAAATTTTAACCGTAGCTTGAGATTCATCAAACAGAGATGCTGTTAAATTTTGAGCAAAATTCATCGAGCCGTTTCCGAGATCGTCGGTCACTTGTCAAAATTGTACTGAAAGTTCAAAAATTCCATTTTTCTCTGTAAAGTGGCACAAATATTTCGGAAAATATGGAATTTGGATCTCGAGAACGAACCGATAGATTCAGTTCAAATTTTAACCGTAGCTTGAGATTCATCAAACAGAGATGCTGTTAAATTTTGAGCAAAATTCATCGAGCCGTTTCCGAGATCGTCGGTCACTTGTCAAAATTGTACTGAAAGTTCAAAAATTCCATTTTTCTCTGTAAAGTGGCACAAATATTTCGGATAATATTGATTTGGATCTCGAGAACGAACCGATAGATTCAGTTCAAATTTTAACCGTAGCTTGAGATTCATCAAACAGAGATGCTGTTAAATTTTGAGCAAAATTCATCGAGCCGTTTCCGAGATCGTCGGTCACTTGTCAAAATTGTACTGAAAGTTCAAAAATTCCATTTTTCTCTGTAAAGTGGCACAAATATTTCGGATAATATGGAATTTGGATCTCGAGAACGAACCGATAGATTCAGTTCAAATTTTAACCGTAGCTTGAGATTCATCAAACAGAGATGCTGTTAAATTTTGAGCAAAATTCATCGAGCCGTTTCCGAGATCGTCGGTCACACACTGCGATGACAAGGCTCACTTTGTAGGGTTTTTTTTAGATGTGAACACAGAACAAAAAGAGATGGAAATATACATCTGTATCTATCCGTCTCTCTCCAACATTCTCTGCCAGAAAAAAAAACCCTTTAAAGTGAGCCTTGTCATCGCACTGTGGTCGGTCACTTGTCAAAATTGTTCTGAAAGTTCAAAAATTCCATTTTTCTTTGTAAAGTAGCACAAATATTTCGGAAAATATTGATTTGGATCTCGAGAACGAACCGATAGATTCAGTTCAAATTTTAACCGTAGCTTGAGATTCATCAAACAGAGATGCTGTTAAATTTTGAGCAAAATTCATCGAGCCGTTTCCGAGATCGTCGGTCACTTGTCAAAATTGTACTGAAAGTTCAAAAATTCCATTTTTCTTTGTAAAGTGGCACAAATATTTCGGAAAATATTGATTTGGATCTCGAGAACGAACCGATAGATTCAGTTCAAATTTTAACCGTAGCTTGAGATTCATCAAACAGAGATGCTGTTAAATTTTGAGCAAAATTCATCAAGCCGTTTCCGAGATCGTCGATCACTTGTCCATGTACATACTCCGATGCACATATCTATATGTATATATTCATATATTATAAATAAACTATGTGCATTGCATCTAATAATCTAGATATATAGGTTACTTAATGAAAATATTTTTTAATTGTCAAATAATCCAGAACCACCTCTAGTTGTCTTATGACAAATTATAATTATTTGTGTATAGTTTTATGGTTTTCACTGTACTAAAGATTGTCTTTAAAAAATTCTGTTATTTTCATTCAATTTTGATTTCTTTTAAGTGGAAAAAAATCGGTGCTTCTATTTGTTCGGTTGAATTTTGGTTTGCGATCAAATTTGGCGATTTTTTGTCATCTCCATAAAAATACGCAGCGAACAGAATTAGAGTATCATAGCGGGACTTAAATTAAACCCAAGCACTTGGAACCAGCATAAGTATACTACAATATGAAAAGAAAATCTGTCCAGAAACGTTCCAATTGACAGAGCATAGTATTACATAAATTTAATAACATGGATGGATTTATGTTTAAATTCAAAGAGAACAATGGATTCCAATGCACTTGAAAATTGTAATATTTTAAAATATTGACTGAAAATAGCAGATAATGCATTTTAGTAACACAAATCGTTCACAGTAACTAACAATGGAATCCATTGTTTTATTTGGATTTTAAGGCAGATATTTTTTCAGCCGATATTTTTAAATGTCATTTTTTTTGCTGATATTTTCAGCCCATAAAAATCTCTGCCCATAAAAATTATGATGGAATGGAAAAACTTTGTTAAAACTGTGAATATTGCTGTGAATTTCAATCTTGGATTAGGGTAATTCTTTTAGTGAAGAGTTGAGCAGAAAAAGTGGATGGAGTGCATTTGGTTGGAGTGTGAAATTGTTGACAATTTCTGAAAATTTATTGGACTTAACACAGCAATAGCCAGTAATCATTTTGCATTCAACTCAGTAAAAACACAAATTTTCAGTATGACAATTTGATAGCGCTTAGCTCTTTCCCCGCAATATATTTAGATTAATTTATCTAATATGCTATTAGTGTCGTGCCAGTGACATGCAGTGTGCAAATGTGCATAGTAATAATATTTTTGCATAAAATAAAAGCGATCGAAACATAAATAAACATGCATCGATAGATCATCACAAGCGGCAGCGGCGATACAACTGAAAGTGCGTATAGAAAATATTCGAGTCAAAGCAATTCCGTTCTTCCGTTTCGCTTACTCTACTAAAAAAACTGAAATCCATTATGCCTTAAAAACGCTGCTTTAAAAACCCATAAACGTACAGCTTCAACGACGAAATGCATGGAAAAATAGTTAATAAATTATTATTATTTTTGTAAATATTACATATGTATCGCCCTTTCGATCTGTCTGCCCGTCACCCTGTCTTCCCCGTCTGACTCCCATGTTTGCCTGGCTGTATCCATACCCGTGCCCATGCCTATGCCCGAGCAGGTTTATGTATTGCTATGTCTCCATTATAATGTGCAATATGCATAATGTATAGCATACTGTTTATAGAAAATAAAATACAACGAAGCCTTGTTCTCGATGCACTCTCTCTCTCTCTCTCTCTCTTGCACATATCCAATTGATGTATATATTTGTACGGTGTCTAAACGGGTCTGGAAATAAAATGAATCCGTAAAATATTGCAGATTGCTTGGGTGTAATGAATACAACAGCGAATATAGACATATCTTTTAGGGTTGCTAGACAGTCGTTAGCACCATGTTCCAGCTTGCACTTGCTGTTGCCTTTTGCAATCGTTTCTCACACAATATTTCGGTATGCATTGTAATTTTCTTGAAGAATCGAGCCAGCCGCTCACAAAAATCGACTTAAAATGAGCGAGCATCAGTTGTCGCATCATTTAGCAACCCTGTGTGTTGTGTGCCATGCCGCTACAAAACCATTCTATCTCTGTTTTCATACGAAAATTGCCATTTATGACGATGCACTATGTGCTTTGCTCTGCTCTGCTTCACTCTACTCTTTGCTCTCGCCCTCTCTCTCTCTCTCTCTCTCTCTCTCTCTCTCTCTCTCTCTCTCTCTCTCTCTCTCTCTCTGTGTGTGTGTGTGTGTGTGTGTCGAAAAACCAATGTTTGAACATACAACAAAATGCATGTGCACACTACATTGCACATCTCTCATACTATAAATATTCGACATGAATATTTGCTTGATACTCTGTTGGGAATTTCATAAATAATACAACATCGAAAATATATGGATATATTTGCATTTAAAATTCATAAATTTAGTGGCACATTGGCACAATCAATTTTTCTCTCTTCGCTTTCTCACTTGCTCCCGCTGCTATTGCTCATTTTGCATTATGTACTCTTTCTAGTGAGAGCTCTCTATCTCTCTCTCTCACTCTCTCACTCTCTCACTCTTTTTTTTCCATTCTCGTGCATTGTGATTACACACGCGACTCACGCGCCTTTGTGTGTATGAGTGAATGTGTACGCGCTTTAATGCAATGTTACAAAAGATCCTGAGGGACGAACGACGACATAAAAGATAGTCAAATGATTTTTTAACAGTGCGCTTTCACTGATTTATAATCAAAAATGAGTATAAAAACGGCACTTAAACCAAACTCTATATAATACATTTGTATTGAAATATTTGACCTGAGCTCTTGTGCCAATTTTTATGCGCTTTTTATATCCATGCGAATGTCACTTATTTGGTTTCAGGATTGTAATAGGGAAAAAAAAGCATCGATAGTGAAAATGAAGAAGAAAACGGGAGATGAACTATAAGAAAAATACCATGTTGACGATTCAAAAATTGGCATGGAATGTGTGTTGAACCGATTTTCAATGAAAATGATCGTGTCGCTGATTCGCGGCTTGTAGGCTGGTATTGCTCTCTTCATGTTGTGGTTCCACGGGTTGAATTTGAATATGCAGTAATGCGCAATGAAGCAAGCCATTTCGCAAGTTACAAGACATACCGCATAAATAACTGCAAAACCCAAAATTTCAATCGAAAACCGGTGTTATTCGATTAAATTGCATTGTATCACCTCAGTTATTTATTTTAGATTCGCGTGTGCGCTTCATGGCCAACTGTCACCCAAATTGCGAAAATTAAAACGATATATTTTCGGGCGGTGTGTGTGTGTGTGTGTTTGTCGCATTATTACGATGAATACGACCAAAAAATAACTGGCACACAAATATTTTCGAAAAGCCGCCTGTATTCAACTGTGCAGTGAACAAACGCCAGGCAGGCTTTCGATCGATTGAACATAAGATGCCAAGTATATTCTTCTTCAGCCAGTTTTCCTACTTTCATGTCCCTCTGATATTTTGTCAATCACCTTCGCACATACTTATGGGATGGGCAACATGGCACACGTTCCGGCTAAAATCCATCCAGCGCTATAATATTATTTGGGCAAACAATTGCTTGGTGGTGGTGATGGTGCTGCTTGCCGTCAATGCTGCGGATGCTGGCACACTGCTGTCGTCTGATGCAAGATCACCCAGTGCATTTTATAGTTTTGAAATTCTTTCGGTTATTTTTCGGGCATCTTAGTTGGTTCACGTTCACAAAATAAACTTACGTGTTTATATCTTTTAATGGTGTTGAGAAAAAAGACGGAGGAAAACTATTCGAAATAGTCGAAATACTTGTGGTCACGTGAAGTCATACTCTTGAACGCTGGCTACATATGCCACATACTCATTTAGTTATTTATACAGCACACCCAAGCGACCCACAGCTAAAGACAGAGAGAAGAGACTAGAGAAACAGAGAGAGAGAGAGAGAGAGAGATAGAGTGTGTGGCTAGGTGTGAGTGTGTTTTTAATAAATGCATTGAAGGTTCGTAATATTGCACTATTGCTACACTATTGCAGTTAAATTAAATTAAATGAGAAAAATGTGCAAACGTTACCGACCGAAAATATACTACCGTACATTGTACGGAATTTGCTACGCTTGCATAAGTGAAGTACAGGCAGAGAGAGAGAGAGTGAGAGAAACAGCAGAGAGTGTCGTGTGATAACTTCCGCACAGCCTATGCCGGCCCCATCACACAGCACACTTTATACAGATTGCCAATAAGAAGCTGTGCCAAAGTTAGTTCGCATGCAGCATATAAAATAAGAAAAATTGTGGGCCTCCAAATTTGTTCAATGTGCTTGCAAGGTTTTCGGCACAATTTTATTTGCCGACCATATTTGCACCATGAAGAAATTTATAAAATACGGGGCATCTCTGCAGGGGGAGAGACAGAGAGAGAGGGGAGGGGGAGCGAGCAAGCAGTCACAAGGCGAACGTAAAAAAGCTAAAAAAGAGATAACGATACAAATAGCAGTTAGATGTTTCAAATTTTAATTTCAACATGCAGAGTTTCGAAGCGAAGCGCCCTCATTGCATTCCAGTTAGTTGTTTCGCCCAAAACGTGGCCATATTTTCTCAATTCAAATAAATGGTTCTACAAAATTACCAAAATCCAAATGGTTTGGTTTTATTATTTGCTTTTTTTTTATTCATCATTCTGCGTTTGTGGCGTTCAATAAAATCATGGCAACGAGTGGCAACTGAATTGTGATCAATAATGCGAGACAAATGTCGCGTGTCTGCATCCAAGCAGACTAAATAACAGGTTTCATTCCATAAAATCCTTGGCGTATGGCATCTTTTTTCAACAAACATGCACGTCGTCTCATCCATATTTGTTTGATGATTGTGCTGTTTTCTCGATCTCAAATGTGTTGATTTGCTTGAATAATGAATGAGCTGTGAGCAATGAGCATATTGGCATTTTTCTCGTAAATCACATGTTTATACGGCAAATCAAAATCCAAATGCGTTGTTGTTGTTCTTGTTAGTTTGAAAAGCATTTGAGCATATTCTATTCGGTTCTTGGTTTTTTTTTTTTTTTTATCAAATGGTTTTGAGAAAAAACGTATATAAAAATATCATCGAAACATGCACACATTTCACATTCATACACACATTCTTTTAGCGCCCGTTTCAATAAAATTCATATTTGAGTAAAAAGTTATAAATATAAACAAAATATTGATGAGATCCCGAGATTCAAAATTATTGCAGAAGAGAGCGGCCAAACATATCTAAGCATATCTTGTGGCAGGTTGCGGGGAGCATTTGACGACGCATTGAACCGAAATCGAAATGAAAGGACACATGCAGTGGCTACGGACGAATCGACGATAGCAAAAACCAAATCAAAATCGTAAAGTTAAAATGTGCAATACAAATGAAATCGGAATAATAAAAAAGCAAAAAAAAAATCGTAAAACATAAAACATATCATGTGATACTGCTGAAGCTGTTGAACTGATGCTGCTAAGTTGTTTCCCTTTTCCTATTCCGTTTCGAATTATTTTAGCTCTTTACGTCGCGCGCTTCGCATACAACAGCCCAGAGCCAAATAAAGACAGGGCAAGGCAAGGCAACTCAAACGCATTGACTTCATACTGAGTTCTAGATTCCAAATGCGATTCAATGTTTAAAATAAAAAGAAAGTAAAACTGCGGCAGGATCCCAATGAAAGAAAACACAAACGCACACTGTCATTTTTCCTTTCTTCATCTGTGTCCGCCGTTTTCTCGATCTGTGTGCTCGATTCAGTTCAAGAAATGGTTTTCTTTTACTTCTACTTTCTTTTGTATTGAAAATCGAATTTACCTCGTTCGTTTATGGTTGGTTAGCTACCAAAAGACAAACATGACGATTGACGATAGCGGGAGCATATGTCTCTCTGTGTGTTTTTCTTTTGCTTTTCTCCCTCGTGTTACCAATGCAATAGCAAAAGGACACTTTGGGAGCAACAGTGATGCTATCAAAATAATACTTGAGTGTGCTGGTTTTTTTTCTGTTCTTTGTGTGACGAGCAAAATGTTTACCATGGCAAAAGAACAGAGAAGAACAACATGAAAATATAAAGAAAGAAGAAAAACCAATGATATTTCATCTCATGTGAATCATTTACATTCGCAGAAAATGCATAAGGTAAATTTGGTAGCTGTGCTATGAGGGAACAAGATTGATGTGGAATGAGATAATGTGGTTTGATTGTGTGACTTCAGTGCTTGAAAAGCTATTGACCTTGCCCCCAAAGTTTTTCTTCATACATATTCGTCATTTTACATTTGAGTTTGACTCTCTCTCTCTCTCTCTCTCTCTCTCTCTCTCTCTCTCTCTCTCTCTCTCTCTCTCTCTCTCTCGCTCTCTCTCTTTCTGTCTTCAACTCTTTCTCTCGATCGTCATTTTCCTGAATTTTTGGTATTTATATTTGGCTGTGTGTGTGTGTGTGTGTGTGTGTGTTTTTTCTCTCTTTATTATTGCTCCATGTTTCATGCAACAAATGCTGAACGAAAAAGTATTGATGAAGTGAAGTTACTGTTGCGCTACTAATGTTTTATTAGCATGAAGATCAACAGTGAATGGAATAATCTTTATGCCAAAGAATTTTTGCTAAGCCAATGAAATGCCATGTATAAAATGATGTGCGAGCGAGCGATTGACGGGCGGGCGTCGGTTAAATTCATCACGTCGACAATTGCCACATTTGTTAGTATTTTCATCAGTTGCAAAAGAATGTGTAAATACTGTAGCAAATAGCGCAGTGTATTATGAATATAGGCGATTCAGTTCGGTTTATTGGGCGATTGCAATGCATACTTATTCACGATATTATTTGGTTGGGTATGTAGTATCCTTTTTGTCTATTGTAAAGCCCCCTGGCTGGTGGTGGAATCCATCGAAAACATTCCACATTCGCTCAATATTTTGTGAACAAACATTTGGCTTTAAAGATTCGGTTGTTTTTTCTGCTTGTTGTTGTTCAGATCGTTCATTCGCTCGTTTGCTCGTTCTGACCCTCATTTTTCGCTCGACTTTCAATTTTCGTTTCGGAATTTTTTTTCCCTTCGTTCACTCGTTCGCTTGCTTCTCTCTTTCTCTCTCTCCCTCTCTGTGCGTGTCTCATTCTTCTTTCATTCAGCCGTATGCGATTTATAAAGAAGTTATAAGCTTGGAATGGAAACCATGACGAGTATTTCACTTCGATGGAAATATGGTGTAGCAATTTTTCTCTCAGTTACATTTATTTTATGGGATAAATAAAGCACATTATTTTGTTTCCACTGAAGATGATGAACGAAAAAAAAAAAAACAGAAAACCCATCACCACCAGATGAACAGAAACGGAGAAAGAATGGATCGACGAAAGAGAGACAGAAAAGGGAAGAAGAAATACTAGAAAGAAAATTATAAATTATTTAAAGAAAAATTGTGCTTAAACAATGTTGTTGTTTCGGAAATAATGTATACGCCGCATTATTCTTATGGAATTTTCCAACTTCGTTTGCACTGTGGTTGCAACTGATAAGTAGCATAGTTTGTATTCAGCTTTGGTAATTGAAGGAGATGGCGGTGGAATATGGCGGATAATACATGGTTTTATATGGGAATGCATGCGACGTGATTTCGCGAACAATAAACATGTGCTGTTCTGTGTTTGATTTTTGGTTTCTCGTCTTTTCTCTTATTTCAAAGCTGTTCTCAACAATAAATCGATGAAAAATCAAACAAAAAACCATGAGAATAAATTCCTCAGCTGGATATTAGATTAATTCAACAATTTTTGTATTTGTCCACATAACACAATATCAAATTCAACTGTTACAGAACCCAATTGATTAGGTCAAATATTGAAAACGTTTGACAATTAACTAAAAATGTTCAACATGTTCAATGTCACTGTTTGTTTTCTATCCCATCGAATTGATGCAGCCAATTTCATCACAAATAACATAATCGTTAAAAATTTGTGATCGAAAACTAATTCAGCGTAACAAACATGCTTAAAAATCGTACATTTTGCAACGTAAAAGGCGAGAGAAAAGAATAAAACGGAATTGAAAATGATATTTCAAAAGCATCGACTTTTGCCGAAACGATTCAATACTTTTGATATGCTCGCAGTGATTTTTCTTTGCAAATATGTTTTGAAATTGCCGCGTAAATTGAGCTTTTTCGTGCTTTGCACGGCATCTAGCACATATCATCCAACACACACACACACACTGAAAGTCGAGCATTGCATCCATTCAATCAAGGGTGAGATCGGTTGGACACGTTTTTAAAATCCATTTTCGTGTATACTCTGTGTGCATCGCATCGTGGTGAAGCGTCCATTTTTGTGTGTGCTCTGATTTCTTTTCCATGTATATTGTTGTTGCTGTTGTTGTTGTTCGTACTCGTTTTGAATGTTTATATTTTTCATGCACGTTTTCATTTGCACATTTTTATTTTGCCGTGCGAACGAACATATCGGCGCATGAGAGGCATGCAACCGAGAGCTAGAATCAGCATTCAGCATCCTCCATATAACCGTACAGCACTAACACATATTTTTATTTATTTAATATCATTATTATTATAACGATTTCAGCTATGCTAAATTTCACGTAAATATGACTGGTGAAACGAGAGAGAGAGAGAGAGAGAGAGAGAGAAAGAGGCTAAAAATGACTAAGCCGCCACACCAACGATAATGTATACGTAACCATTATTATTTTGATGGAGATTTTGAGCACGATTTTTACCCATTTGCCTGACTGCTCTGTTCGTTTCGTTTATTCTTTCTGACTCTTTATTATTATTATCATTTGACTTTATTTTTTTTTTCATCACGGAATCAGCGTGCACACAGGCACATTCATGTTCGAAGCGGTTTCGCGTACAAAAGGATTGAGCCACTCGAATGAGCATCCGAATAGTATTTTTGTCGAAATCAATGTTTCGGTTATTATGCATGGACAAAAACAAAATGTTAGAGAGATTGCAGCCTGTATTTGCGCACAATTCGCTTTTTCTGTAAATTATGTATTGCATTTTCTATTTTGAATGGTGATTTAGTTCGATACGAAATTTATGCATAATAAATAACAATCGGGTTACTTCACGTATCCTTATGTGTCCATCTGTGTATACACCGCACAATACACACTCACCGCTCACCACTCACCACCGCTACACAAACATACAAATGTTGGAAACATGTTCAGTACACAAGCACCATCATTTTCGGATGGCATGTTGCAAATACTATTTCGAAATTCGAAGTTATTTCATATGGACCAACCTCATTGCCATCATTGGCTTGAATCTATGAAAAATGCATGAAAAGTGCTCCCCAATATTTTGTGGCCAAAACCATATTTTTTTACCTTTTGCCGCTCTCTCATCACACGAATAAATAGCTCAACCAAAATAAATCTCAATCATTAAAGAAAACGGATGCTGAAATACTTTCCCCCCCCACTTGCCGAGAGAGATAAAGAGACTGTGAGAGAGACAGAGAGAATGAGCCTTAAAACGATTGACCATTAAAAACCTTTTTAATCAGTCAATCGACTGAGAATTTTGATCAAAATATAAACTATCGACGAACGAGTGGCTTTGCTCGGCTTCCAATTTATCAAAATTAAAATTAATATGTGCATCAAATTGGAGCAATAACCAAAATAGTTGGGACCAGTTGAGTGGTTAATACATGAAAACAGAATATCAAAAAACAATGAACGCAACGAAAAGAGAGAGAGAGAGAGAGAGAGAGAGAGAGAGACGAGGGAGGGAGGAGGCAACGACGAACCATGAAAATTGAACGCGACCCGATGTATATTAATTATTTAAAATGTTCGGTGATTTTGTTATTTCGTCCATTTCTCATGTGATACACAAAGCAGATAACTGAGTTTGAGTGTACAAATGTACATACTTATGTATATTTTAGATGAGTAAGCCACAATATCGGCCGTATTCTGTACCGAGATGATGAAAAGCGTTCAATATCAACCCCGTGATCTGAATGCTGAAAGAAAGAAAGAGAACGATAGCGAACGGGTAGTGAATGGAAGAGAGACCGGGACGAAAAAAAAAAATATAATCAAATAAAACACATACGGCCCGAGCCCGATTTACAATGCATTCGTGACCTGCTGAGTTGCTTTCGCCAATCAATCTAGAAAAAAGCCTCATCCCATTCAGCTCATTTGACAAACAACAGATCGCAGATGGGGCGCGATATTGGTTGATCCTGTGGGATTGCGGCGAGTAGCTGGGATATGAATCACCATTCTTTTTGCCGAATCATGCCGCCATAAATGTGATTTAAATGCTTTTGTTGTTATTTTTGTATATAAATACATATAGGGCGCGAGCGCAACACGACAACCATGAACAGAGTTTCGGTTTGAATGGAGGCAATGTACATTGTACACATGCCGCGAGCGCTCGCGCGCATATGTTTGTGATACTTTGCGAGATACCGGAATACTGCATATATTGGCCATTATGTTGCCGAGGCACGCTCAACCATCCAGACTCATCGCTTCGATATTATTGTTTGTATTGGAATCTCGTTGCGTTAAAATATGCATCGAATGTATAAGTGTGCTGATTTACGCAAACCATATACATTAATGCTTGTTAATGGTTGCATGAGTACACTACAGTACCGTACACCATGTACGTTGGTCATAATGTGTCATACGTGTGACTGACTGAGTGAGTGAGTGAGTTATGTTTTATGTTTGTTTGCATAAAAATCCAAGCTAGTATCATTTTGCGCAATATCCATTCTATCACCCCAGGCCAAAGCACTGGTTTCGTTGGGTCAGATTTTGACCGGCATTCGTTTTAAATACACAAATTAGATGAAATTTATCACAAACCAATGCTTGAATGTTTTTAAATAAATATCAAACTCCAATCAAATCACCCATTTTGCCTGATTAAATATTCTTAAAATTACACTGAATTTCCGTGCCATAAATTCTATCAGAAGGTGATTCACAGAAGGCATTACAGATCAACTATGTTGAACGATCCGTAATGGAGTCATCATCAGCTCCGAAAACCGTTTCTAGTTTAAACTGGAAACTTCCAAAAATCCATCGAAAAGATACACAGGTTCACGAAAATCTTTTAGTTCATTTAGCTCAGGGGAAGGGGTAATAGGACCCCTATGTATAAAAATCCAGCGGGGGTGACATGGCGCCGACCCCCTGAGACCCCTGAATTAGAATGTGTGACAGAGACAATTTCTATCACAGAAATACAGAGCACCCATTCTTTGTGCTTGCGTTCGAAATTCCATGCTTGAATACATGCTTAGCATTCCATTTCATTTTTGGTAATTATACCATTGTATTTATAGATGTTGTGGATCGTGGATTGATAAGATTCTGTTAAAGTGAACAACGATTCAATTCACTTAAAAAGAAAAGATTAAAAAATAGCATTTCTGTGCCGTTCATAGGGTTGTTACCCTTGCTGCAATAAAGCTCTCCACACTCATGGATATGTTCGATGAATGATGAGGGCGCAATTCGGCCAAATGGTAGAGCAGTTTGTCATTATAGACTACCGGGGTTGACCCATACACAAACGAAATAAAACCCCGTCTTATATTCATTCGAACTGTTGATAACCAATTGTAGGGTTTGTCACAAAACATCTATAAAATAATTTGATTTCTTCACCGAATTGTTTTAAATTATCACCCAAATTCATACGAAAATATTATTCAACTTCAATCATGTTGAAATCTATCATCTAAAATAGGATTAATTAGATTTTTAAAAGATTCAGACGAGTTTATGTAAGTTTTTGTGATAGAATTCCTCCAGCCATTTTAGACGAGTTTTGATCGGATATGTTGCGGAATTGAACTAGTGGTACGTCATAATCATTGCATTTTGGAAAAAGGCAAATATGTATTACAGATATTTCAAAATTGAAATTTGCTCCCAACATTTCAAGACACTAACTGTAACGGTTTTTGAGTTTTGAATGCTTCAACTAGTTTCAAATAAAATGATCTTTTTGACAGCTGAAAATAGCTCTTTTTTAGCTTAAATGAAGCTCTTTTCATATTCACCGATTTTAAACATGTCAAAAAGATCATTTTATGAAAATGAAATTGAATGACATCATGAAATTTGTATGGAAAAATCCTGTCGAAGTTATGACCAAAAATGTGTACATGATTTGTACTATTTGAAAATATAATTTTTTGTCCCAAAATCTGTCCCAAAAATGTTGATACAGTTTCAAAGTATATTTTGAGCCTTATTGTATTATTCAGTAAAGCTTAAAGTAAACTGTCAAACTATTACATATTTATTTTCGCGCACATACAAACTTTTGGTATCATTTTGAAGTTGCTATCTGAGCTGTCGCAAAATGATTTTTGTTTTTGCCGATTCATGCTATCGAGAAATCTGTAGCTTAAAATTGTTCATGAGATGTCATTCGGACATTTTATTTGAGAATAAATTTACAAATATACAAAAAAAAAAACATTTTACAGCTTGATGATGTTACACATCAATAAATGTTGTCCTATAAATGTTACACCATGAGTTAGTCAAGTCAATTTTTGTTCTCTGGTGTCAACAAGTGAAGTCATGAGTGAAGTAAATTGCATATAAGTCAGATGGTCCTAAGACAAGTAACACGTTAATAGTAGGTATCTCTACTGGCATATATATGCCATTTATACCACATACCATTCTAACGATCTATTTACAAGCCCCCAATTCTAGGGGAACATAGTCTCAAACCAATCTCAGGCGAGTCGATATATCTAGTGCAAAATTTGTGTCACCAATGTCAGAATTTGTGCCCCGGTAGTTCTCGAAATATTGAGCCCAAATAAAATCACAGGTTTCGGCTTCTCAACAAAAAAAAAACCGTATCAAATTGAAAGAATTTTCCATTCTTCTACAAAAGTTCCATTCTATCTAGGTTTAACTAATTCATGATCGGAGGAGTCTTCGATAAATAATTTAGGGGGAAATGGTCATCCACCCACTGTGCACCATACTGATAGATATACTGACCTATTGAAGAGACGAAAGACGTTTGATATTCTACAATCAAAGCAAATGCTACGCTCGTGCATATTAATGCAGATGTCACAAACGTCACATGCAATTTTAAAATTTGAGACCAGCTCAAAATGAGCTAATACTAACCGTGGTGACATAAGTAACCTGTGTTCCTGATATGTTGGTTTGAAAAAGTGGCAAAAGTTCAGTTTGTTAATCTCTTGCAGCATCCCTTCGATAATGATGGAAAATGGAGTATGTTTGTCTGTCTCTAGATCGATTTCCCTGAGATTTGCAATAGTTTATGAGCTGGTAAAACTAAGAATTCGTTGTTCTTTATTTTCTCAATCTAAATTGGGGTACCCTACAAACTTGAAACAATTGGAGCCACATGAATGGAATCGCCTGAACGAACAAAGTAAAAACATTAATTCGCGAAATCATTTTCATTGAATGGATGTCATTTGATTTGATGACGCTTTCGAATAGTCTTTACACAAATAAAAATAAAACCAGGCAATTTAGAAATTCAATTTGAGTGGTTTTACTTGCAATTTAATAAAACTTAAACCGAAATCAGTAAGTAAACACAGCTACATTTAACATATACAAACAGCCATTGTCTTGTAATTTAATATAAGTATAGTGCAGTAAATGAATCAAATTAATAGGGGTGGCATAAAATCATATTTGTAAGGGTTTGTTTACATTTGTATGAGGGCACAGACGTTTAGACACAGATACATTTATATGTGAACCGTAATTTGCGTTTGACTCAAAACACAAAAAAAATGGCGAGAATATTTATACATTTTCAAACAATGACGCCCCGTTATTTGGGCGAAATTTTAAACCCGTATGCATTAAAGTTTAATACCAAACACGGGGCATGAGGATACATGAAGAGACGTGAAGAGACGCGAAGAGGCCGAAGAGGAAAATGGGCGAGAAGAAGAGAGAATGATTCCATTACTGGTGTGAAAGAAAATCGTTTTTAGCAAGATGTATGTGAGCTGATGTCAATGATGAACGTAGAATTATTGTTTTGATCTTGGCAGTCTCGAGTCTCGAATGGCCCACCAAAAAAATGCACACAAATGAAATTTCTGGCCCAAAATATTTTCGAATACGAATGCGATATATTTTATCACAAGGCCCATAACCAGAATTGACTTCCACCGCATAAAAATATATAAATAACAGTACACAGCACGAGTACGAAAATGAAGGCAGAGAAGCAGCAGGAGAGTGGGAAGAAGAGATAGCCAAGATGCTCTTTACATTTTATTGCCACATTCTCCGGACTTTTCTACCGACATAAAAATATTTGAAATATATTTCGGTGTTTGTGTATACGAAAATGCACGAGAGATACCACTTAATTTGGCATGGAACCATTCCATATCGGTGAGCCACGAACGTTTGAGCCAACTTTTAATTGAAATAAATTTTATTTTTCAGAAGATAGCAATCGTGAGGGCAATGACGATTATTAACCGGCATCATTTTGGTTAAGTAGTTTTATTTACTTTTGATTTCATTCGCAGCGAAGGCGAGCGCTCGCTCTCTCTTTCACACACACACACACACACACACACACACACACACACACACGCATACTTACACACGCGCGCGCACGCACACAATGTGAATGCTGAAAAATATGAAACTGTCGTTTGCAGCAATAGGTACGAATGTGGATGTGAATGCGACTGCGGTTGTGTTTTTTATATCCATCGAATTGGAAAATTCTTTGTCATCAAAGGAGCAGGCTTGCAAAGTATATATACAAATAAATGGTAGATATGCTTGATTTCTCATGCTGCTCATTATATTAGCGAACATTTCCGACTGTTTGTCGAAATTATTTTATTCGACATTGAGACTTCAGGATGGTGAATCATTGTCATAGATGAAACAAAACATTTAAAATTAAGTACAATTTAAAGCGTGCATCGTTTGAACACATCACCAAACGAACTCAAACTATCGTACTCGAACCAAAAAGAAAAACAGAAGAATTTCGGCAAACATTTTAAGAAAACCAAATGGATTTACCCAAATGTAGACTCCCGAATATGAATAGAAAGAGTTGTACAATGTACACACACACACACACAAAACCGCACATCCACGAAAAGAATGAATTTGATTATTATTTGCGTTGAATATGCGGCAGCGTATTGTTGTTGATCTTCTCCCAGTTTTACCATTCAAAATGGTATTTTGTGTCATTTTTCCATTTTCCATTTTCATCTTCAAAAATTGTTCTTTGCATTGCCAACCAAAGCGAAGCGTTGCGACAGTGAGTGTGAATGTCTTTCGTGTATGCGCCGCGCCCATTGTGGCCTATGAATACAATAAAGAATAAAATGTGTTTCAACTTAGAAGAAGCGAGGTCATGTGCGTACTGGAAGTAAGTAAGTGAGTAAGTGAGTTAACTTATGTCGTTTGCATGCTTTGTTCAATTTCTTCTTTTTGACCTCTTTGCTTCTATCGCTCCTTCTCCCTGTTCATTCTCTTTCATCTTTCCGGGGGGGTTGAGGTGGTTCCATTGTATTAATAAATTTCTTATTATATTTATATTCTTATCTCGTCCCATTTTCAACTTATCCATTCTTTGTATTCCATGAGATGGTTACGGTTATAATTGTGAATGAGTTCCGTTTTGTATTTATGTGATGAACACATTTTTTTGTTATTATATATATATATATACATACATCTGCATTTTCTTTCTCTTTTCCTTTCTCATTCTCGCCATTTCATGGCACTTTCCATTGATTTACATCTTTCTTTATTTTTTTCAACTGCTTCACAAGTAAATGCCGAACACACCTCGCGATTGTGCGATTTTCTGGTTGGTTGTGATGGCGGCTTTGTGCTCATCTTAGTGCCAATGGTGGCAATGGTTGTAGTAACAGCATCTTTTAACCCTTAAGCATACAATTTTCGTCGTGTACACATTTTTTTCATTTCCATCGTGTTTTAAGATCAGTTTATTTGTTCGTCTGTATGAGTTGCGCTTGTATATAAATATTGCTACTGCTTTCTCCTGTTTTTTTTTTGTTGCCTTCAATTTTACTACCTTTTTGTTTTCTTCAAAATTATTTTGCTCCATTTTGACTTCTTTTGCGCCCATTCTCTTCTTTGTTCTTGTACATTGTTTGTTTCGTTAAGTAGCTATTTAAAAATAAAAATAAAAATATAAATAAACATAATTCGTCGCTTTCACTGCTTTCACTGCTTTTTCCCTGGTAACTCGGGCACTATGAAAATGAAACATTAAAGGTGCAACACCGAAGCTTTTACAAATAAAAATGACAATCGCGATGCGTAAATACAAATACTCATCATTGAAAGAGAGAATTGTGTGCTCGAATCAGCTATACCTGGCTGGAGAATTTATGTTTTAGCCAAGCATTAAAGCGCCACCAATTAGCATGGTCGTGGAATGGATGAAATCAAATATCGCATGAAAATATTCTAAACTATAAGCCACACCAAACTCACCAGAAAAGTGAAAGAGTGGCCGACTTTGGATACACTACTAATTATCATTGACTTAATTCAAAAAGTAATCTCCAAAAATTGTAACGCCATCATCACTAAATGCAGATCGGTGTGGATGTGGATAGATTCCAGAATTTCGAGTGCGGCTCATTTCCAATTTTAAGTTCTGATTGAAATATTTATTTGGATTATTATGGCTCGCTTACTTGGGATAATGTTCCAAAAAATCCTATTGAAATGTGGTAAAACGAACACGAACACGAAAACAGTGAATTTGGAATTCATTGGCAATGCTGGAAAAAGAAATCAGATGAAATAAGATCGTGTTATTAAAAGTTTTTTAATGAGTTGATTAATTATTGTTTCATTTTTTTTCCTCGGTGCTCACATATTTACATTTACATAACGTTCCGTTCCGTTCATTGTTGCTAATGTATATATTTGTTAAAATACTGTATATACATTTATACATTTTCGTGTTCGCGCTCCTATGCGCTTTCATACACAAACTTATTCTCTCTCTTTCTCGAGCGCGCGTTTTTTTTTCCATGCCAGTTATATTTTTTATTCGCTCCCCTTCGTTTGTCAAATTGTCTGTTTCAACCTTCATTCCCTCTGCCACATCATTACCTTCGAGTATGTTTTCATTAATGTTCTCAAAATTGTTATTATACCTTCTGATGTAGACAAGTGCGCGTCGTTTGGATGAGAAAATATGTTGGTTTACCCAGAAATGAAATAAAGATACATCTCCAGCATCCCAGCTTAAAGAGTACACACAGTTCGTGTTCATCTGCGGTACATTTAATTGTGTGTTTTGGAAAAAGAGAGAGAGAGAGAGAGAGAAAGAGAAAGAGAGAGAGAGAGAGAGAGAGAGAGAATGATTAAGTCGAAATGTGTGCTTTTTTCTCTACATGTTTCATCTATTTGTTAACTGTTGTGTTTGGGGCTCTCTTGCATTTTATCCGATTTTTTTGGCTTTTTAAATATGGGACATTTTCAACACGCTACATAATTTACGTGCCGATGGTTATACTGGTTATACCGATAGTATGATGGCATATGATGCTCGTTGCGTGGCATTTTAAAGAAAAATGGAAATAAAATTATGAACAGTCATGACTTCGCAGTACAAATGATGCTTTTTAATCACAATTTCTTATCTTACATCGGCAAAGACAACGAATTTTGCTGCAAAATGGTTAAGCAATGATGTGTGTAGCCGCGCTGTGCTCAATGCTCAATGAAGAACAAAAATATAAAATGTAAAATAAAAACGACCTCGCCGTCTCACGATCCAATGCTCAATTAGTGAAAATATTTCAAGAAGCAAAACAAGCAACGTGTTGTTGCTTGTATGTGTGCTGTGCATGTTGCATTTTGCTACATCCGAATTCCAAACATTCGACCATGTATGACAATTAATTTCAATTCAAACTCGAGCAAATGCATGTATTATTGCGAGACCTTTGTACCATTGTGCTTTTGGGATCTGAATTTCATGTTGAAAATGAGCAGCGATCTCTTTACCTCTTGCTACCTCCATATCTTTCCCCCATCTTACACTATCTTCCTCTATATTTCTTGTCCATTGTACATTGTGCAAAAAGGTAACAACGACGATCCTTAACAAAAGCGTACGAGCGTATGCGGAGATACACAAGTCCTAATGTTGATGAGTTCGGATAAAAGCGTCCGGGTTCTCGATGTCTTTGTATATGTATATGTACATGTATCGCAACGTATAATAAGGGTAATAACATGTACATTGTACAATGTATATTGCATTCACTCTATACTGATAGATCTCTCTAAAGAATAAGAAATAATTTATAACATAAAACGCACTAACGAAAATGAGCTGAAATGCAGATAAGAAGCGAATAGAGTGGTACAAAACACACGATCGAAATGCCAGGGAAAAGGCAATGGCAATGGCAATGGCAATGGCAAAGGCAACGGCTACAGCACAACGGTATGTGTAGCAAGCAAAATCGAAATGAAAAGCAATGCAAAAGCGGCCAGAAAACGGGAAAATGCAAAAGAAAATGGCAAAAGGAATTGGGAATTCGTAGTACTGAATTTAAAATGGGATAGTGAATCGCCTTCATGTTTTTCTTAAATTCATTTAACGAGCACATAATAATACTAAATAATTTGCTTTTTCTTTGCACTGTCGCACCTCTTTCCTCCGTCATCATGTTTGGTGTTGGTGAGCAAAGAAATTCTGGTGTGATGGCGCACGTGGATATGTGATGTGCATGCTAGTGCCCTTTTCAACACAACACAACACACAGAGAGAGAGAGAGGGAGAGAGAGAGAGAGAAAGAGAGAGAGCGAGTGAGTATTGGTGTGGAATAATTTTTAGCAAAGGAATATTTCATTTGACGCCATTGTACATGTGAATAAATTTGTCTAAGTATACATGCTGTCGTCCATATTATGTTGCTGAATTTGCAATATCACTCCAATAGAAATTGCTGGCTGCTCTGGCTGCTTTGGCACAGCAACAGAAAAAACGCTCACGCACACAGCACCCGACCACGGTATTTCCAGAATAAAAGCACAATTAAACACATCAGCGAATGATAAATTCACAAACGTGCGCTCCGTAATTAGTTTTATTCGTTATTTTACATGGATTCGCATAAAAAAACGAACCCAAAATGCAAACGGATATCTGATCTGCAAGTTCAGTCTTTGTTCGTTTGTTTCTGTGTAGCTGCTGGTTTCCGAATTTGTCAGTTATTTTTCTTTGCGAACGGCGACAAAGACGCTTACCATAAGACAGAGCATAAGAAATGGTAATTTGATGCGTTCATACTTCGTAATTAATGTGTTTACATACAAATGAATGTGCAATACCATTTGCCATGTGTATCTGTGTGCAGTTTTAATGGAAGCGAATTTTTGATGTTATTTCAACGTTTTTTTTTATGCTGCTCGTTCGCCATTTAAGATGTTTTTTTTTTTTTTTTTGTTCAAATTGAAAATATCTCACCTACTTGTTATTCGGTCTTTGAATTTTGCTCGTTGAAATGTGTACGACTTCGTCTGTAATCAACACAAACATTACGAGATGTAAAACTCTTATTTTATTATGACAGTAATAAGAAAAATGTGCAGCAGTACCATGTTGAAGTTAATTAATAATTTAAAGTGAACAAAGAAATATAAAACATCAACAGCGAGAAATCAAGCTGAAAAATCCAGAGGTACTGTCAATGCTGCAATGTATTTAAATCATTTTTATAATCTTTCAATTTCATAAACAAGAATTTCACCGGCATTAAAATGTTTGGAACTTGAGATGAAGCCGAAATGTTGTCATTGAAGCATTCGAATAGGCAACCGTTCGTTTAGAAAACAAAATATATACATATATATATATATATATATTTCTTTTCTAACACGAAATGTGTCATGCTTACATTTCGACTTGAGTAGGGAATAGTAATTTAAGTAAAAGCTAAGCCTGTCTCCATCCATACGAGAGAAAAAAAATTGCATTATTCTTTTCCAGAATTTTTGTAGGCATTTTCAAAGGCATGGGCTGCCATTTTATCTCTTTGCACCCGTATTATATTTGAAGTGTTTGTCGTGACAACCATATTTGTACAAGATGTTTTCAACACCCTGAATATACGTTTTATGTTTCAACTGTAGTCAAATCAACACCATTAACCGAGATAGAGGCACACAGCCAGAACAGAACAAGTGGGGGCAAGAGGAACAACGAATGAGATAGCTAAATACGAACATTTAAAACCATTATTAGCATCACATCTTCATTGTGTATCCGATCCATAAACACGTGCATTCACATTTTTGCTGTCTATTTAAATGGATTTCCATGGAATTTTAACGACTTTTTGGTGGTAGTGGTGGTGCTTCTGCTGCTGCTCTTACTACACCGGTTTACACATAAACCTTTTTGTCATCTCATTTTCTTCGTTATGCTAAGCAAATGCGACAGATTTTTATGCATGAATTAAAGATTGTTTCGTGTGTTTGGTTTGTACGAAGGTAATCATGCACATAAACATAAGCCAAGCGGAAAAAAATATAGATAAAATAAATAATCACAATCTGTATGCGTATCGCAATGTCATCATTTCAATTTTTCATTTAAATATTTTTGGTTGTTAGATTTATAGACATTTTTATTCATTAGAAATCTCATTGTCACAAACACATATTTCATTGAACTTCAAATTGTTTACGAAAATTTAAAAAAAAATTGATGTATCAATCAAGAGAATGAAATGGGAAAAATGCGCAAAATAAATTGAACTCTTAACTGAAAATGCATTAACAAATTTCCTCACCTTGAGCATATTGATAAAAACGATTTTCAAGGAAACCAAACTCTGTTAATGTCAAACGCTTAATGAATCCATATAGCTTATGCAAATTCAAATTCTACTATAAACTTTGTGCAATCGCTCATGCAATATTCATAATTTTTCTTGAGTCTTCTTGCAGGTGCTTCCGCAGTAGCTCAGATCTTGGATCAAGCGGAGTTTGATCACCGTTTGGCCGCATTTTATTCTAATTATTATTACAAACAAAAGTACTATTTATATTAGGTACTAAGGCATGTGATGAGGTTAATAATACGATGGATGCTGTGTGTGTGTGTGTGCCTTTAGTTAAACTGCTTGCATTTCGTATTGTTAGATGATTTCATTCGGCATAGTTGTGCTGTGGTGTTGAGCGACCAAAGCGGCTAGAACGAAATGAAAGCAAATTATACATGGAACGCATAAAGGTATCTAAAGTATGCACAGAAAGAGGCCACTAGTGACACACGTTCAACAATACAATAACAAAATACAATACGTGGACTATGGCAAAATGCAGTGAAAACTTTAATCGCAAGCCACACGATTGCATTGAACGCGCGTCGTGTTTGTTTCCTTTTGTATATTAGCGGGGTTGTAAATATTATAAATTTCATAAATTATAGCTTTAGATCTGGCTCTTGCTCTGGTTCTGGCTCTGGTTTTGGCTTTAACACAAACCATCAAACACAATACAGCGAACCAACGACGAACTCTGATGAACAACAGAGTACTGTATACAACAGTTCAGCACTACACAGTACACAGTATAGAAACATTATGCACCTCGTATATGTTTCGATGTGTTACTATGATATGCTCAAAATGGCGTAGTCGAATTATATGAGAAAACAAACGTAGCATGGATAAATTTCTATACTGTTGATAAGCATTGTACTAACACGCGACATACACGACTCGCCAGCATGAAATACAGTGCACGAACTAAGGTTTGGGCTACTTACATTTTTCAAAAAAAAAAAAAACTAAATCGTAGCAATTGATCGATTTTCTGTCTTTAATAATTATTTCCATATCACAAATACAAATTTAATCAAATATGTTAACTTTCATATTTTTTTCTTTTTTTTTTTTGATTTTGTGCATTTTTTTAGTGCGAATTAAGGTTAGGACCACTTGACTTCCGAGTCTATTGGTGCAATTGCAAAAACCAAATCGCCAGAATGAAGAGAAGACGAAAATCTTTTGTAATTTATTAATTTGCTTTTTTGAAATATGTAAGTGGCCCAAACTTTAGTTTGTGCATTGTAGCTCTAATCAAGACTGAGAGAGTGAAATTGAGCGAGGAAGAGAGTAAGAGAGACAGAGCTCAAGATACTAGAGAAAACTAGTGCGACCCAAGCTACAGTTGAATGAATTTTCACCATCCATCGTTTCGTTGAAAATAATTTGAAAATTATAGTGAGCGAGAGTCAGAACCAGACGAGAAAGCTGTTCACACAACCTACCGCTGTGCAATCCATAACTATTTCGCCGTTAGTTTTAACTGGACAAATGCATTTGAGTGAAAGCGAGAGAGTGAGAGTGAGAGAGAGAAAGAGAGAGAGAGAGAGAGAGAGAGAGAGAGAGAGAGAGAGAGAGAGAATGAATGAAAGAAAAAAAAGGCCGAACTCGCAAAATAAACAAAAACGAGAACTAATCCGCTTCGCAACGATGACATATTGGCATCGAAACACAGCCAACAGCGAAACAGATATTCATTTCTCGAAAGTAATTAATTTTTGAAATGCTCCGATGGTGATCCTCCCGAAAAAAGCCCGTGTCGGGTGAACCAAATTAAGTCTATGCCGCACAGCAGATTCCAATGATGCCCATGACGTTGTCACACACTGCATTTTGTACAGCAGAAGCAGCAGCAGTGGCAGTGGCAGCGGCGTGCGATTTGTGTTTCGCGTTATGTGTTTTGCACACGGGCCACTGAGGGAAGCAGCTCAGCCTCACCACACACCGTTTTACAATGCATCTCGCATAAAATGGCACCATTATTGTTGTTGTCACTTTAATTTTCATAGAATATGGGAAGAATACACGAAAAATTACATGGGAAAATATGCGATACCCATAATGTGTGTCTATAATTTTCTAGTTTGTTTAAATTTTATAGATCACACGATTATGTGTGTCTATAACACAAACCGGGGCCATGCATACTTGGTTCATCTAATTGTGCTTGGCATCTCTCTGTCTATTTCATCGCAACATAATTTTGCGCGAGTAATACCATTCCAAACTCTATCTCTTCTTTCTTTTTGTATCGAACACAACCTCTCTCTCTCTTTCTCTCTCTCTCTCCCTCTCCCTCTATCATGCACACACACACACACTCACACACACATACACAATAGAGCAATGTGATGGCGTTTTTGCTCATCGCATTCTCTGTCCATCCGTGTACTTACTCCCAATTCCATCGCCATTTCACTGCATGATCGCATTATATTTAAATTTTATTGCTTATTTCAGCATTATGTTCCATACCTTTGTTTACCTCGGTTGCCGCTAATTTCATTTTGTTCTTCTCATCATCGTTCCACGTTCTTTTTCTTTTTTTTTCTTGCTCTCTTTTTCGCGTTTTCTCTTTTTCTCTATCTCTCGCTCGGTGTCTGCGCTCTCATGTTTTAGCGTCGATACAATTTTCAAATGCAACAACCATTAAAGTATACCGTTACCTTAATGAGAAAACCACCACTATTATGCATGTTTTGCATCGGTTTGCTTTATTGTGAACCATTGCTGCTGTCTTATTCGAATTTGGCGAAACAGCAAAAAAATTCGCTGATTCTATATGCTTCATTTCCAATGCACCATCCCAACCCAGCCCAGCTCACGCCAATTCCAATACTATAGAAATAATTAATTCCATTTAACATGTGCGAGCTGCACTTTATTAGCAACACAACAGCTATAACAAATTTCATTACGTCTGCATAATATTAATTTTATATAATCTCTAATGTCGTATTTTGATGTGATCATATACGGTAATTTTTTTCCTTTTGCATGAAAAGGATGTGAACATGTGACCAAACTGATGGGAAAAATAGATAAAATGGTAAAAATGATCACCATTTATATGTCACTATCTCACTTGGAATTCATGAGGGTCAATGTTTCCTCCATCCAACGAGTTATCCAAGATTATGAGGTGCTCGAGAATCAGAGCTCATGTCTGCTGATCTTTTTATGGTTTTTACCGATTGAGTTTCTAGTTATTCGTATGAGCTAAAATATGTTCGAATGCGTATTCGGATTTTTTTGGCTCGAAATCGATTGATTTGAATTTTGTAAAGGGCTTCAAATTGCTTACAAGACCTGTTAAATCTACTAACAGATGAAACAGCAGCTTTGAAAAAATACCAAGCCTTACACGTTCGAAACTCCATTTATTTGAGTCAATCCTACATTGCGTTTGACAGATTCCATACAAAATCACTGAAATGTCATCTTCCCGCCGATGAACACCGCCATCTAGTTCAAGGTATATATTGTTCGTTTGTGTTGGTACGAACTCAGTGATGAGACACTCACACAAGCATGAACAGTACCGAATTTTGCACACGCTTGTATATAGTGTGCACAACAAAGGCGCATTTGTGTACCATGAAACAGGTGGCGTATGTCTGAGTTATATTACTTGAAATAAGCAATGAAATGTATCTTTGATTTGAGTTAAAAAAAAGTAGATTCGAATTACCTCACACAAATAAGTAATTAATTAATTAATTAATTAATCAAATGAACATTGAAAGATATTCTATAAATAATGAGTAGCAAAAATGAAAATCGAGTGAATTCAACGATTTATTGTATTTAACTATGCAAGCGAAACGGATTAATGAACAACATAAAGACCATTGAAACTATTTGCAGAGAAGAATTCATATGCTCGAAAAATATTGTGGAAAAGAAAAAAATGGTAATGGCTGCGAAACTGGTGAACAAAAAAACAGATACACCGTACAACAAATAATAGGGTAACTGCGGGTAATTTCGACACTACGATATGTCACCATATATTAATTTTTTTTAAACAACATTGAACGCATATAAATAACGTCATACTTCATGGCTCGACTAGGCACGATCACACGCACTTATTTGTTCTTTGCGATATACGAATAATATGTGAAACGAATTTTCAAAAAAATCTTTTCTTTTTAAGTCTATTTCGCAGTTATTTTCTGCGAAATTCTAAGGTAAATGCATCATACATAATCATCGTTAGGACAATCCCATACAAATATACAGTGATGATAGATAGTCAGTGACAGACAGCGCCACAACTAATGAACTAAATGTTCACTATAGATTCTTATTGACCATTTTTCAATATGGCGCCGGCATTCGGTACAAAATGTATGGAGCAGTTTCGAAAAAGAAGAAGCAGCATGTTTTAGTGGAATTACAATGATTTTCATTGGCTATGCGATAGATATTCGTGCGAATACTATGCTATGGGCAGTATCTGTCGCATAGCCGCGCGAACACGCTGCTGTACGTCCATGCGGCTGTGCGTGCGGCTACTGTACTATGTGTACTGTACTGTATACCATACAACATTGCAAGGCGCAGAAAAAGGCACGCGCGCCTGTTTAAAGGCGCAGATTGAACAAACGGGTATCACTGTTTATATAAACCGATGTAAATCTGTCAAAGTACTGTGTAAAGAGGCATCTTTTGAAAACATGCTCAAATCAAATGTTCCATAACAATATGACTGATAAGCTTTGAAAGTTTCACATTAAAATTTAAGATCAAATTAAGGCCAATGAAAAGTATACAGAAAGCTCTTCATTCCATAGAGAGCACAACTTACCTCAATAATATACGTTGATATTACCTGTACGATTCTTAGATTGTGCCGACGAAAGTCACAGAAATTCAACATGTCATTATGAGGGTAACAGTGGTTTTATTCGGAAAATGTCATTGTCATCAATGTAAGCGCTTTTCTACTCTATTTCCATTTTATTGGTCGCTTTGAATACTTTTTTTACCTGACTCTACATCTACAGACAGACAAACAATGTTTATCAAACATACTCTAGTTTTCAACAATATCATACCCCCTGGGTGGTAAAATTAAGAAAATGTCATTGAATGGGTCAACCGATTTTGATGATACGAGCATCGTTGGATTTGTATCCAAAATTGAAATTGAATGAAAGCATATTGCAGGAGATTCATTATGATGGAAAAAGTAAAATGTTGGATTATGTTTCAAACCTCCACATCGGATCATCGGAGATCAAATCTCATGTTTCTGTACTCTTTTCGCCACACAGTTTCAACTCAAAGAAGTCCCAAAGACGTGGAAAATCGTACATTTTTAAACACTTTGCAAGACCTTCTCACGTAGGTGTCCGAATTACCCGCAGTTACCCTACAATTTTATATATTGGGATGCAACATTTTTAAATTGAGTCAAATATAAAGCGATCGGTGCACATTTAAGCTAACTGATTTACAAAAGATATCATCATATTTTTCAATGGTCATAGTGACAAAAAAAAATTAAATAACAATACCAACAACAAAATTATATTGAGGAGCAAAAAAAAAAAATAACTCGAAATGGATCGTGATTCGTATGCACTGGCTCGTTTGTACATGGACAATCGAAAACCTCTAACGTTTTGTGTGGTGACTGATACAACAAAACCAGAATTAAACGAACTGAGGTTGCATTCACACATACCTTGAATTTAATACCGTGCATAACCAATTGGTGCACGCAAATGTACTTAAAAACCTTCGGGGACACACTCACACATGCACATACTCGGGAAAAAAAAATGCAGATTCGAATGAAAATGAGATTTCACAAAAAATGCATTGGAAAAATATTTAAATTTGTTATTCATTTATACATAACTCAGGGAGCGACACATACAGAAAGAGAAAGAGAAAGAGAGAGAAGAGTGAACATGTCAAAATGAGAAAGAGCAGAAGCAAAAGAGAAAATAGCAATAACAATAACAACGGCAATAAAGCTGTGGTAATTTCAGACAGAAAGAGAAAGAGAATGCAATGCACTCTCTGCTGTTCTCTGTATAATCGAAAAAATAAAAAGAAATTGAATGAATGAATGAATAAATGTAGACTGAGGAAAATAACGCATACATAATACATACACACGTACATAACAATAACGCGCCCATAAACTCTGGGTGTTCACTTCAAAATATTGTTAATTCTGTCTGCCATATTGATTATACAGGGTGACATTCGAAATCAGGCATACACGGAGCACAACAGTCAATGGCGTATCCAAGCAATCATTTGAGTTTTTGACATTGTACACTGGGACAAAATATTTTCGAGGCTGGGATAAAAAAAATTCGAGGCTGGGATAAAAAAAATTCGAGGCTGGGACAATATTTTCGGGGGATGGCGTCTTGGATTCCATACGCTGTGTATTTCAATAGTACTGAACAATTCGCATTGAGATGGCGCTTCTGTGCAGTGTTCAAAGATATAACACAGTGACGGTCATTTGGGTATACAATTGTCGAAACTCATCATTAAGCGATCAACCCGTCTGCCCAAAAGCTCCCTCCAATCAAGCGCAATGAGAAAGTGGCGTGATTCAATTTGTATTAAAAAAATTACAAATCAAAATTACAAAACATAGATGAAAAAGTACATGGAAATGACGATTTTTTTCATATATTTGGTATCATTTTTACATTTTTCGCTGGTGTATACAATATTATTTTTGAAGCCGATTTCACCTCCGAAAATTTTGGGTCTATATCCAAAATACATTTTAGTTCGCCTATTTTCGCTATATTTAGTTGCCAATTAACACATTAATATGCGCCACTTTAATATATTTTTAGACGCCATTTTTACATTTTTGGCGCCATTTTTCCGAAGAGCCAAAAAAAACCATCAATTCTCGAATTGAAAATACAAAACACGAAAAATTACTTAAAAATTTATGACAATTTTGTAACATTTTCAAAATTAAGTTCCTATTGCAAAATAAGATCACAAATGTTCTATTTTTTCTGTCAATGTGAATTGGTCCATTGTTAATGTTCAGTGGTTTTTATCAATTTTTATACATATATGAAATGTTTGTTGACGATATATGGTTTGTGCACAGAATATCAGAAAGCATTAAAAGTTTTGATGAATTGTAGTGTGGCCCCTCAAAGCCGCACCGTGTGGCGTGACAATCTACTCTGTACTTTAAAAATTCAAAAATTGTAATATGTTATTGAATATCCAGTTTTTCCGTTTTAAATTCAATTTTCTTGTAAAATATGCTTTCGAAAAGCATTGCAATATGAAAGAAAATTGTCTATTTCAAATCAGATAGCTTGGAAATTGAAACTAGGGGCATACGGCCAATTTTAATTCATTCAATTTTTGGAGCATATTCTGAAATTTCAAGAATTTATTACACAATTCAAATGAATGCGGGTGAATTTGAGTGAATACCATGAATTTTTTCACTCTCCAATTCACTGCATTACACATGCGGCAAAACAAACTCTATGAGGCACACGTCTTTGATGCTACTCGCCCCAATCTGATGAAGCGACCATACAAAAGCGTTAGAGCACGTAGTAGGCTACGTCATGTGATTTGCATAGCGCATTTGGACCCGCTCAATTATGACTGGATGGACACTAGAACCGGTATCAATAAATCAGAGTTTGCGATTCTTATAGATATATATTTTTATATATTTATATATTATATTCGTTTAGCTTGTATATATATCTATACGTATATATCTACAGTGGACACTTTTACGCTCAACATTCTCTTGGTCACTTTCACTCTCAGCCCTTCATTTCATGTTACAGTGCATAGAATGGAAAAGAATACACAAAAAGAAAAGGATAGTAAATATTATTATTTGTTGTGGCCTGTGTATGTAGCGTTTTTTTAAAATAATAAAATAATATGCATAAAATAAATTGTAGGTTAATTGAAAAATCTACACCTCGTTGTGCGTTATGAAAATTGAATTCATCAAACGTTTGTCACAAATTGTTGTGTGTGTGCGGGCGTGTTTTTTACCAACGTGTAATCGTGGCTGCAATCTCTATCGCAAAGGGATGTAAGGGGCCACACAGCCCATTTGTGAGCGTAAAATTGTTCGTGTTTGTTTTTAAAATTCTTTTTATACTATTGAGCGACCAAACGAACGAAAAAAATAGCAGAACGGGTCCGAACCGAACAAACGCGCCAGCAACAGCATTGGCATTTAACATAAAATATGTGGGAACGCCTGAATGCATTTTATTTAACTGAATCCGAAACACCCGAATATTACCAATAAATGAGTATTAATAACTTAAAATTTAATTATACACATTTGCGATACATGTGCGTCAATACAAATGAATTTATCCCAGTCAGCCATTGAATATCGTATGTACGAACAAATTATTAAAAAAAAAAAAAAAAAAAAAAAATTAGCACAAGTTGAGCGACCAATAAACATTGTACACTCGTTTTTCAATCTTTTTTACGTAAATGTAATGAAGAGTCAAGAAATGATATACGGGTATTTTCTTGGCAATTTAACTAAGTAATGACCAAATTGGCTCATAAAATTGCGAAAAATCAAATCGAATCGAATAGAATCGAATTGAATTCTTCCAAATAAGGACATGTTAATACTTTAGTTGTATGCCACGAAAATGCGCTGGTTACCTGGGCCAATCATGCATAATATTTGCTTAATTCGCTGCTGCTTATGAGGCTTTTGCAGCATATTTTTCATATTGTTTCGATTTTATTAGCGTGTTAAGCCACAACCACTCTCACAATGTCCTTTTTTTAAAACTACATAATAGTTTTTGTTTGTGTTTTTTTTTTGTTCCAATCATATATTGAAATTGCGTATAAATTTAAATCGCATGAAAAAAAGTGTTCACAAAACATTCCATTGTGAAGTTATTGTGAGTTCAAACTGAACGAGTCAATTGGCTTGCAAGTGTCTTTCATTTTTCGTATATCGTTGAAATCGATTATTCGAAACATTGAAAGCAACAATTTCGTCGAAATGATTTGTGATTTTAATCAAATCAAACTGCAAATGATATTATGGTTTTCGTTGCTGTCATTAGTTTAAATGAGAGATGCAAAATGCGTATACATTTCGGATGTCGTTTTGAAAATTGGCGTTCACATGAAATTTATTGATAAACATGTAATCGACTAGCATGCAAGCGATCGAAGGAAAAATGGTAAACTGATACGAATGCGTAATGAACGGAAATTTATTGATTCGGAAGTGGCAGTAATTGGAATTGTAAGCATGTAACGAGCTCACCTGTTTCAGCCAACCACGTCAAGCATGAAGCCGTACCGTCAAAATACATCGATGCTATGGACTGCGGACGACACAATCGTTGCAGTTTATATTTTGACAAATCAATGTTGATGCTGTGGAACCATAAGGAATATAATTAACTTAAATAGAAAAGTCGAGCTCGGGGCGGTGATGCTATAATTTCAACGACATGAAACGGTAAAAGATACATATATTGGTACATCTCATTTAATTATTTAATTATTTAAGGTGCATTCTGGTTTGAATATGTGCAACCCAAAGATAAATATACGAAATGGTAAACAGTTTTTCATTCATCGTGTTCAATGTTCACATATACGATGATATAATTGAATTAAATGATTGAATTGCTGAATGTTCGGCGTTTGACACTCAATTACAACACCAGTTTGCTTCGTATTTTCGTTATTTTGTTTGGGCGTTGTTTTTTTCCGAAATCGCCCCTTCCTTTTTCTTTCTCTCTCTCTATCTCTCCTCTCCCAATTCTTCTCTTTTAGGCTATGTGCACCACCATATTGCACGCAATACATGTAAGATTAAGAGAGACAAAGATATCTCATTGTCATTTAACGCAATCATAAACAGATATTTTTCAATATGACGACACTCATGAGCTGAAAAAGTAGAAGTAGTATCTCCATCCAAATAAAATGGAGTGGCCACCCGTAGCTCTATATGCACCTCCATTTTGTGCATTGTATTTTCATTTTCAGTATCATGTATCGAAATCCTTGACGCTATAGATTTTGAGCAAAGAACTGATATAGAATGAATGTCATCGACTTTATCTTCGAGTTTTTCGCAAAAAATGATACGGATCAAAGCTGAATTTCTTTCGGACTTCAAACACTTCCCCTCAAACATTTCACCCACGTTCGGTGCATGATTTAATGCTAGAAGCGTTTTTGAATTGTCGAAATCTCTTAAATACACATCCTAGAACTGCTGGAACGTTGTATTGTATTACGATATTGTGTCGCAAAGACGCAAATATTAGTCGATTTTGTGATGAGCAACACCTTAAACTAGTCGTCCAACTGAGAAAATTCTATCAAGTGCATTCTTCCTTGTTTCCCTCTCTTGCTCTCCTAGTCTCGCTCTCGATCTGTTGATTATCGCTATTAAAACTTGGACCAGAATGAGTTGTGCGGTGAATGTTTCGAACATGTTCGAACAAGAGACAGCCAAATTTAATGGCTGAAGTGGATGTATGCAGTGCACAGTGCATACTATGCACGCACACTGCACTGTGCACAACCGAAAATGGACAAAAGTTGGTGCAGAAAGAGCGAGAGATAACACAAAGCATTGAACATTTATAAAATTTTAATATAAATAAAATAGTTACTTAAGTGCCGCATCGAGCACACGACACACTCAGTGTGTTTGAGCAAGCTAAAGAGGCAGGAGTGTATTATCCTTTTATTTAAATGTCTTTACCTTACGAAAGCAACACAGAGACTTTGCCTCATCCAATTTGATTTTGCTACCGTCGTCTTGCCGCTCCACTTCTAGTCTATTCCATTCTATTTTCCACTCCTCTCTTTGATTTTGTGCTCCCTGTGCAAACTAAATGCCAAAGTCTTCCGATGCAGTTGCCTGCTGTTCGCAATTGGTGTAAATATCCAGATATTCATGGTTTCTATACTTCATGCAGAAGATAAGAATGCACACTTCTAGCTTACGGCAATAAGATGGAATAAGATAGAATACACTCACACAGACGCAAAGACACATATGTAACTCAAAATATTGAAACGAAAAATATGCTACAGAAACACACACCCACACACACACACACACACATACACTGCTGAACTTTATATTATTATTCCACTCATTGGGGCATGCTTACAAATTTATCCATTGAGATAGATTCTTGGCAAAAATAAGCACCAAGCGTATCTTCAAATACCGTAGTGTACATTGTACATGTAAATCTCAATGCCAGCCAGCCCTTCGATGCATAATTGCTGCATTGTTTATATTGTTTATATTGTCATGTTCACTGTTTCCACTATATCTCTATTTTATGACACTTCGACACAATTTTCGATAGCGACATTTCATCTTTCTTCCTGCTTTTGACATTGAAAATTTAATTTATGATTACGTTATTTCATCTGAAACCTTCGAAATTGAATGACATATTTTAGGGATGCAAAGAGTTTCTAAAGGGTGTTTTCTTTTGCCGATTACTTGTTATTTTAATAAAACACACCAAAATCGATTTTTTGACCATGCAAATTGTTTTATTAGGTCAAAATAGTCACGTCATTTTGAGTTTGAAAATAATTCAGTGCATGTAATAAATAAAATATATACAAACAGCAACGAAAATATAGGAAACATAGCAAATTTCGACGAAAACCATATAAACACAATGAAATATAAAATTATGAATTACTACTACCACCTAAATATCAAACAACTATTAATTGTTAATTTTCAACAAGGGCCAAAGAAATCCAAACAAAAACTTATATGTAACAAACCAAAACACAATCATTTGAAATAATTTCCCAAAAAAGCATCATTTTTTCAAATCTGAACAAATAAAATAAGATGAAAAACTGCAATTAACACAACACATAATGTAATAAAAACCATAGTTCAGAAAAATACAAAAAACATGAAATGTATATATGGAATTGAACAAAAACATTGTTTTTAAAAAAAAAACATACAATCAACAAAAATTGTAAATAAGTAGGCATGATAATGAATAAAGTGCAATATTTTGTTATTAAAAAACCGCGGCTATGTTTTAAAACGGCCATAAAGATACAATTCACATACGTAAATCCTCATCGGATCCATTTCAAACGATGAAAGTCCATTTTGAAGTAAAAAAAAAACTAAATTATCACAGTTACGTCTTATTGGACAACATGTTGACCGAGTGCCAAGGAAGGAATTGCTTACCTCATGAAATACATTGGCAAAATCCACACTAGAACTTGTGTTCCGTTTATTTTCATTGACTTGAATATAAAAATCATTGAATGCAATCAATGCCACCAGAGGCATGTTACTTTCGAAGAATGACATAACGAAAGTGAATCATAATTTTAGATGTGTACATAATTTTAAGTGCGGATTTTTTATATTCAATTTATTTTGAACACTGGTGCGAGATATGTGGGTTTAATCACATTTGACTCCTTGATGGATTGAATTTTATTCAGATATTTTTCACATAACCAGCGATTAACATTTCTAAAATTAAGAGCAGCCAAAAAGGAGCCAAAACTGATTAAGAAGATCCCGAAATTGTTCCAAGAAGAACCGAAAATCGGTTGTAATGGCAAAATGTATTAAAAATTACAGAAATTAGAAAAGCAACAATATTTTATAGTTCATTATAAAATTTGTTTGTTTTTTCAAACCGATTTGAAAGGTTTCAAAACTTTATTAATACATTCGTTCTTGTTCAGTTTTTATTTGCTTGAAAGTGAATGTTCAATATGTTTCAGTGTTTATCGAATTGTTAGAGTGAATGATGATTTGTGAATTTCCAAGAAAGATTTCTGAATGCTATTTTTATTATTTATTTATTATGAATTGAATGTGAAATGTTTTTTTGAGTGCTACTAAGTTGATTATTGTGAGTTTTATTCCAATAAATTCATATTATTGAACAAAAAGAAAACGAAATTTGTGAACAACCGACTTTTCGGTTAAGAGTAGCATTTCTCGGTTAAGAACAGCCGGAATCCGCAAGAGCAGCCCGATATTTGAATCTCTGCACATAACACAATTTTAAATCAATCCAATTGTCACTTAAATTGTATGCGACAAAATTTAAACATTTATATGGAAATACAATTTTATCGCTCTCCGAAGCGCCACCTGTGTATTTTCACTGAAAATTTGTCAGTGAATCAGCTTTCAAAACACAGCATTGAGTTTTTTTGACTTATCATTTATACATACAAGATAGGCTCATAGTTCACTGAAAATTCAATGATGGCGCTGTTCGCAGCGGTAAAACATTTCCATTTAATATTTGGGCTGTGCATAATTTAATCTTCAAACGTAAAGTTTGGTGCAGAAATTTCGGGGACAATTTCAATAGACTTGAATAAAGCCCAAAATGTCTTCAGTGTTCCAATCGATTCGTTCTCAATTGAAGGTTTAATTAACGATTTCATACGTACCCAACATTTTCTGTTCATGATGTAAACATCCGAGTCATTAAATAAATCTGAAATTAAAATTAACATCCATAAAAAAAAACATATGCATCACATAGCCAGGTGGTTAGTTCACTGGTGATTACAGTGCTTAGAACTCTGGTCAAACCGATTGAATTGGTTAATTCGCTGGAAATTGAATTGCTTGAAAGAGTGCATTCACATGGCTACTTGGTTCTGAAATACCGAGTCTTCCGTTTAAAAAACGGATCAATTCCGTTCCACAATTAAAGCGATAAGTTAAAGTGTCGTTCATACAAAAATTGGTCTGGTTTCTGGCACGGACTAAAGGAATACACAGCGAACAAAATGAAGCAAGATTTAAAAAAAAATATGAATATATGTTAGAATGTAAACTTTTCAGACATCTGCATATGCTTGATGTTCAAAAAATTCAACAAACCCCATAATATTCAAAGTCTGAGCCGAATGGCATACTGAGACCAACTTGGAGCTTCAAAACTTCGAAATAACGAATCCCCAGTTGAATAGACGATGGCATTATTGGCTAGTTGTCCGTACCAATGATGCAGCTGCCAAGACGATGAAATTCGATTTAGCCAGAATAATTTTCATCATTGAAATGTGCAATCGGTTTTTTACTTCGCATGTATCTGATCGAATTGTGTGAAGAAATTATGGATTGGCCCAGACCAGAGACGATTCAAACGATAGAGAAAGAAAGAAAGAGAGAGAGAGAGAGAGAGAGAGAGAGAGAGAGAGAGAGAAACAATCAAAATGAGCAAGAAGAATGAATTGAAAAAAAAGTCGACAAAATTCGTAGCAAATATTCATGTGTGTGTGAGTGAAAGAAAAGTGAGAAAACGCTAAACTTTCAAACGAATCAAAATAAAATGCTATGTAAAAGAGAAGAGTTTTCAATTTTTTTCGTCATCTTAGTAGTATTTTGTTACTTTTTTTTTAGAATGAAAAGAAAAGAAATGGATAAAATATGTACATTAAGTACAGTAGAATCTCAACAAACGCTACGTTTTCTGATAAGTTGCATTTCCTGAATGGGTTTCAAAAAATGTGAAATAATCATGTTTCTCTTGATAAATTCGAACTCGAATTTCATTTTAAAATCACATTCTTTTTTACATTCCAATTTATAACGAGTAATTATACGTCTTTTTGTCTTTATGAATTTGGTTAAAATTTTGAAAAGGTCGCGTTTTCAAGGAAGTGCATATCAGCGAAAGAGCGATTGCGTTGTATAGAGGTTGCATTATATACAGTCAGAGTAATGTGTTTCGGTACGATTTTTGTTTCATTTGTTTCCCATACCAATCGAAATTGCTATGGATTTTATTGTGGCCAAATCGAAAGACGAAGGTAAATTAAAGATTTTGAGGGGTGGGGGGGGGTAAATCGGAAAATTCGAAAGTGTTCTATGGTATTTCTACTTTGCGTGAAAATTGGGAAACCGAAAAAAGAACAACTTTTTTCCTGGGCATCCTAGATATATGACTCTCTGGAGAAGCCCCAGCCCGGAAAAAATTAGCCCGATTCCATATAAAAAAACACATCAACATCCGTTGGGAAATAAGGGAGATATTGTGGTTAGAAGTTGGCCAAATTTGAATATTTTTTTCACCATTTTGTAATTTTGTACATTTTAGTACATCTTTTTTTTAAAATAAAAGTTGCGTTTTCGGAGATTCTACTGTATGACATTTTTGATGGCATTGGAGTTGTTCGCTTGTGTGCAATAGCAAAATTGAATTCATATCGAAAATGCATATTTTCAATTTTCATTGAAAACATCCTTGCAAAAAATGATTTATTGTAGCCAATTTTGTGTTGTGTGTGATGTACATGTACATGTACATGCGCTCACATTTCCTGACACAGCTAAACTCACAAACATTCGACATGTTCAAAATGACTGATTGTAAGTAACAAAAGCAGCTTCAATAGTTGCTGAAGACTCGCTGCGAGTCACTCGCACACACACACTTACTCATATGCCCATTTGCCCATACAGTATATTCTATTTTTACTTTTTTCCGTTTTTTTTTCTTGCTTCGCGCACAAAAACGGTCTGATGATAACTATAACAACAATAACCAACACGGCACCAGCAGAAGCATACCAAAAATATGTTCGATGTTCGTCGAATGCTAGACGCAGTACACAGTACACAGCACATGAATTGCTGAAAATGAATAAAATATGCAGTCGAATCGATGGATAAATAAAGCGAAATACCAACGAAATATAATGCACCATAAAACGATGAAATGCAAACGAGATGGAACTCGGAGAAGAGGTGTCACGGCCAACACAGAGAGAGAAAGGGGGGGGGATGAATTGAAAAAGAACTCATCGAAATTTTATGGACTTTAAGGATGATCAGGAAGTGAAGCAAATATCAAAATACATCAAACTAATTGTCTCCAGTGGGGAATGTAAATCCAAAGAGGGTTTTATGAATTTATTGAAAGATTGTCAGTGTGCTGCACTTTATTTCATTTTATTTTTCATCGACTTGGTTAAGTTCGATTTTTCGTTTCGGAACAATTGTTGCACAACGAATACATACTTTGGCAACAACAGTTGCAGTAGCCAAAGCAGCCAAAGCAGCCAGAAAGCGTACCTATTGAATTTCCACTGGAGAGCTGAGAATTGAAGAGAAAACTGAAAACAGAAAACGGAAAATGAAGTGCATTTCAAATAAAAGTGATAAAGACAAATTGCACATCAATAACAGTAGCTAGAAAAGTGGTATCCAAATACTGTACCAACGAAGCGGAGAGTAGAGAAAGGGGTGACTGTACGTAAAAGTTTGTGTCATAGAAAAAGAATTTTGTTGATTTTGTTGTTGTTGTTGTTGTTATAGCTGGTAGCTACACTTTTCTCCCCCTCTTCTGATCACTCCGAATCGTTCCCTTCCTCCTCCACCGCCTCTTTCACTCTCTCACTTTGCCACTCTCGTTCTGTTTCAAATGTTTCAAATTCCCGCGTGCGCTGCAAATGAAAAGACATTTTTGGCATGTGCGATGAAAAAGTGGCATAAACGAGAGAAAGCGCGGGTATGATGAACGGGCGAACGATGAAAGTGTAATTGAATCCAGTTTGTGGTAGCAAATAAAGCAAATATTTGTTTGATCTGAAATTAATAACAAGCGCGTTGGCAACGCGAATGTAATACATTACGATGCACGAGCCACTGGCATGTGTACACCGTTTCGATCAAGGGGTTTTTTACTATTTGGTAAATGTCAAAGTACACATTGATCCATTTGTATGTGCGCAGTATTTTGTTCAAATCACACGCTATGCACAACTGTGATGAGATTTGTTCTTCTCTGTCTTTCATTCTATCTATCTCTTCTTCTTTTGTATCTTGAACCTGCTAGCATAAGCAGTGGTCATATCACACACTGTCGCAGATACTCAAATATGTAAAACAGAGATCCCCACAAACACACACACACATTTAGTTGGTTTCATTTGGAAATGATAAAAGAACGTTTCAATGATGCGACAGTGTTCGATATGACCACTGGACAGACGCACATTGCTTATGCTAGCAGGTTCAAGATACGAAAGAAGAGATAGAGAGAGAAGAGCAAATCTCATCACAGTTGTGCATAGCGTGTGATTTGAACAAAATACTACGCACATACAAATGGAACAAAGTTTTGTTTTAGTATTCCGCAGTACATTGAGATATTGATGGAGTACTTGCGGGTACTTTTGACGTTTACCAAGTAGTAAAAAACCCCTTGGTTTCGATGCTGCCTTCGTGCGCACCAATTTTATTCTTTTTTTTTAATTTTTTTAAAACTCATTGATCATCGTGCACGTACGGATATTCGCGTACGACGTGATTTTAATGAATTTCCGTTCATTAAAATATTTTAGATATTATGGTAGGTTCATTTATGGCTGCTACAAAATGACATATGAATTGCTTTTATCTAGCAAATCGGTTCCGATGAATTCGCCATTTTTGGGGCCCAGTCAGTTCCGCGCACCACAGCCAGACACACACACACACGCGCCAACAAGGTTTATGATATTTTAAGGCGATTCTAGCTTTTGTTGGCAAACGAGCGCGCGCGTATATTTTGGTCAATGCCGGCACCGAACGGCCTCGGGTGAATACGAGACAAGGAATGAGATTGAGTGAGCATAATGGCACCATGTACTGTACACATACGTCGACATGAAAAATAGTTAGAAAATTTGTAGCAGCAAAACACACCAACCAGATAAGGCTACTAATTAATTTCCGAAATGTTGCAGGTAATAAAATTTATGAATGACCCAATATTTGAGTCGCGAACACAAATGAGAAAAATGATGTAGAAGTGCCACACACCCTGCAGCAGTCCGACGAATAGAGCACACAGCAAGATAGAGAGAGAGAGAGAAAGAGAGAGGGGGGGGGAGAGAGTGTGTGTTGAGCGAGCGCTGGTACGATTTTGAAATGGCATAAACATACATGTTGAATGTAACAACATATATTATACAAACACAAGTCAGACAAATGTACGTACAGCTGCTGATAAATCAGGTGGCTTACAATAAGTAGAAGTGTAATGAAAAGAGCACAGGCCCCATAAAAAACGGCAACGACAGTAGCAAAATGACGGCGAACACGCTTTATGCCAGATTTAACATAGCTTCCATGCAAGGTGTATGTACGATGTATGTTTTGCCGTGATTAATTTTATGGTAATTAGAAAGTACGGGCGGTGGTTGAGTTTGGGCAGGCAGAGGGAGGAGGCAATTTGCATGGTGCAATCCGTGTGATTCGTGACAAAAGAAAGTCATATAGTTGAAGCGTGTTCGCGCCACCGACGAACGGGACACACTGTGATTCATTTGGATACTCCAAATGAGGTGTATATGCAAACTCGTTTTTGGTATCATTTGTTAAGTATAAAATATTATCATTAATCATGCAGCATTTTATAGCAATGCACAGAATGTGCGCATGCATTTTGTTAGACGCTGTTTGCTGGTCGCGATACCACCAAAGCTTATATTTTATCATTTAATCATTGCAGCTGCACGACAAATCTTTATCACAATCCAAATCGACAATCCAATCTGGATGGTGGTGGAATTCTGAAATGTGCTTTTCGATTTTTCATCACACTTACCATTTACGTTTTTTTTTACTTATTTTAATCGGTCAACATGTTGATAGTGTGAGAACGGAGCTTAATGCCATCCTATCCATCTCGATCCACCTCGACCCATCCATCCATCCACACCGAATCGAATGAAAAAGCTTTTAAAGAATTAAACAACAACCAACCAATTTTGATTCTTAGGACTATTTATTTTAAATGTTACATTTATTCATCATATTAATTAATTAACAAACTCAATTCATTTTTTTTTTGTTTTTGTTTTCAGTTTGGTATTATCATACATGGTAGTAATCATCATTGCAGCATTTTATTTCAACATTTTTCACTTGTATCGTTTGTTGTTGTTGTTGTTGTTTTTTTGCAAATATTTTTTTTTGTGTTTTAACATTTTTTTTTGTCTTGCGATTATTTTTTTACAAATGGTCCGTGCTTTTTATTTGCAGCCGGGATAATTATAAAATATGTTGTGGGTCTAAAGTTTCTGGTGTGTGTGTGTGTGTGTGTGTGTGTGTGGTAATTACTATTTAAAATGATTTTGTTTTCCACTTTGGATATTTATATTGATTTGCCGTTGTGGTTCTAAAGCATTTCTGTGAGCTGTCTTTAGATAGTATGATCCATGCATTTTTGTTTGTATTCTTTTCTTTTCTTTTCTTTTCTTTTCTTTTCTTTTCTTTTCTTTTCATGAAAGCATTTATTTAGGATAATTGAAATAAAAACAACAAAAAATGAGATTTTTTTTTTAGAACAGTCAAAATTAATTTTCGATTCATTGCTCAGATATTTGAAACAAAAAACACATTTTTTGGACTATTTAGCGTCCATGTGTGTTGAAATTCAAATTAACCTTTAGAGTTAAACGCGAATTTGAGTTTTAATGTGGAAAATAGGAATGAAAGAAGAGACCTCATGTTCATGCTACTGAAATGTTGAGCAATAAACGAGAAAACCTTACAATAAAAACAAAAATCAAAAGAAAGAAGAATGAAAAAGCTGCCAACCGAAACTGTTTATTTTCTTGAAGTCTGTACTTTACTACAGAAGATGGTTGAGAAACCGACATGAAATATGATGCAAGAACAGGCTCATGGAAAAAAAAACCGGTATGTAAAAACGAAACTGTGTGGTTGAACTTCACCTCAGCTCTGTTGCAGCGCAACATTATGATTTACAAAGTGAAAATTACAAGAGAGCTAAGGCTAACATCTTCTAATGGTGTAAGATTTTCTTTGTGTATGTCTGTGTTTATATGTTTGTTTTATTATTATTGTATGTTTGTGTGTGTTTGTGTGAATTGGTGTGTGCATATCAATACACTTATATCAATGTCATAGCTATTATTATTCATAAAAACATTGCAAGTTCTAAAAAGATTCTTGATAGTATGAATATAATAAATTCATGTTATGAATGTTTCACGTACATATTCGACCGTGTGCTGTTAACTAAAAAGAGCATTACAGTGCTCGGTAGTATCGAGTCGATACAATTGTTTGTTTGAGGGGGGGGGGGGAAGGAATTTTGAAAACTTTCGATTCAAATCGGATTTTCAATTATTTACATGTGACAAATAAAAAAAAACACTCAACATCGACATGATACAGTTTCATTTGCATCCCACACTTGATTCAAGAATATCAATTGGCTTCCATATAAAAGTGTGACTGTTTTTTTCCCCTTCAATAAATTGTATGAAAAAGCTCTCAGGGTTCAATCTGTAGAATAATCTCTTATACAGATAAAATAACAAGTCAAAAATTGATAATGAAGCTAAAAAAAAAATCTGAGATATTAAAAAAGATATGAAACCATAGTTGCGAAAAATGACTTGAATTCAAAGTTCATCATCCATGTTCCATGTGTTGGTGTGATTTTGTGGGTTGAGCTCATCAAAAAAGATTAATTGGCATTGCATAATTTATATTATGCCAATAGCATTCTTTATCAAACAAGATGAAACACACAATGAGTAGTACTTAAACCAAGTAAGTACTTAAAGTGGCTCATTATTCAAAACACTTCGTTCGAAGTATTGGACTCAATATCAATGAACCATGCAGAATTCAATTAATTTTTGTGCCTGAAAAAAAACAACAACAGAAATCTATATCAAAAGCCAATCTGCTACAGCATGGAAATAAATCTTTTTTTTTTGAGGGGGGAGGGAATTGAAAGAACCAACATTTGAGACTGTTTTTTGTTTTGTTTTGTTTCGTAAAAATTAATTTTTAATAAAATAAAAAAAGAAAAAACCTGAACATATAAATCTATGTGGATTCATGCGGTTATAGAACTCCATTTCGGTAATTGGAACATGTAACTACATATTTTTTTTTTGTCGATTTAAAAAATAGATTTTCTTTTGGTGTACTGTTTTTCTTGTTGTTGCGTCTAAGTTAACCGAAAAAAAAAACGCGATACAATATCTCTATTCGGCGTCGAAGGCAGACCAACAAAGAAATGAAATGACATGAAAAACGAAAAAAATCAAAAAAAAGTGCCTCTCATTGCAGCTCTGAATGCTAGATTATGAATGATTTATTCTATTATGCATTTATTAATCATTCGTTTCATTAATCATTCATAGTGTGGCATTTTCCAGTGCTAATGTGCACAATTAATTTTTATCTGTGTGTGTGTGTGTGTGTTTTTTTTGTGTTCAAGGAATAATCATTATAAATGTAAAACAACGGCTAAGTGTGATTGACGCTCAGAAACATTAAAAAAAAATATCGTTGTTAATGCTAGCAAATATCATTAAAACCGTTCAGCATCCAGTTTTATTAATGGTGTCTATTGGAAGTCTGTTCTTGCCATTGTTATACTATCAATTCTTCCATTGGACTGCATTTTCGGTTGACATCATACTTATCGCAACTAGCTTTTCTCTCTGTTTTTCATTTTATTTATTTTTTTTTTTGTTGAAATGTTTATTTTAATTTAATTTCTTCTTGTTCAACTATATTTGAATAACATATTCATTTTAATCTATCAATCTTTTTGCATTTTTCATATAAACTTTTTTTTCGGTTTTTTTTTTGTTGTTGTTGTCTTGATTTTTCTTTACAATTCACTAATTGCCAATTACTAAAAAAACAAAAACGAATGAAAAAAAAAACATTTAATTTACGGTATTAAAATATATTAGATATTCTTGTATTATTTAAATTCTCTGCACTCTCGCTCGTTCTCATAATCTTATTCAATAAGTCTATTTGATTGTTTGATTAATAATATTCAATATACTTTTTTTTGTTTTGCTTTTCGTTACGTGAACACCATCTCGGTTAATCGAACGTTTATTTTTTCCCTCTCAATCAATACGCATTGCTATAAAAGAATAAATAACATTTTTGTTTTGTTTATTTGTTTGCATTTCCATCAAAATTGTTCCAAAATTAATGTTTGTTTTAAATGCGTTTTTCAATGTGTATTTTTTTTTTGTTTTGTTTTCTAGAAGCATCATTTAGATACATTGATTTTTTTTCCTTGCTTTGTTTTATTTTGTTGTTTCATTTCATATTATTGAGCGATGATACGAAAAAAAAAGAATTCACCATCAATTAAGTCTAAAAATAAAGATATTAATTTTTGTATAACATCTGTTTATGCAATTTTTTTTTTCAAATTTTGTGTAATTTTTTTTTCACATAAAGAATTCCACCGAAAAAATACGAATTCATTAAACTTAATGTTTGAATTATGGTTTATAACTTGCTAAATTTTTTTCAATTAATTCATTTCATTTGCAAATTTTCTATTTTCAATTCTCATGTTTATGTTTTATGTTTTGTTTTCGTTGATGTGGTTTTTGTTGTTGTTGTTGTAATCCGTTGAAAATGTTGAGAATACACTTTGTTTGGCGAAAAAAAAGAAACTGATTTTTGGGCGTTTTCAAATGGATTATTACAATTATCGGTATTGATCTACTGCAAGCCGTAGAAATTATAGATTCATCGAGGTCTTTTTCAAACTTACAAAAATAATAGCGTTACCATAACTTGTTTCCTAATCCATATACATTTTTTTTATATTATTATCATTTTTTTATGTTTTTTTTTTGTTGTTGTTTTACGCATTCTTTTTTTTTTAGAATATTGTGTGTATAAGTTCTAAAATGTTTTTCATGTGGTTTTTTGTTTTGTTTTTAATCTTCTTTCATATAACCTCACAATTAAATTGTAAAATATAATTAGTATAATGTGATTGGCTGATATATAGTTTGAAGGATCGCCTTCACATCTTTCAAGCGCGTTTCGCATTCAAATGCGTGAACGTCTTTATTCCTGTTTGGAATTTATTATGTTCATCAATGTATTATTAATGTATTTATTTTTTATTTCTGTTTCTGTTTTTGTTTTGAAATTTCATTTATAATAGTATCTTCGCTTTTCCGCATAACAACTTAAAAAAAGAAAAGAAAAAAGATCAATGGATGTGTATCATGTATTATAGCATTCTCTCTCTCTCTCTCTTCTGATTGAGTTCATTGGTTAGGTAATTGTATAAAATTGATTATCAAGTACCAAGCAATGGTGTTGATACTCAGTTTCATTTTTTCCTTGTATTTTAACTCATTTTGGTAAATTCAATTCAATCCTATTTGAATTGAAGGTTCATTTATTCATGTTTGTTTGTTTGTTTTTTTTTGGCTAGTTGCAAAATGCAGGCTAATAAAAACAATTCAATTTATTCGAGCCATTTGTTTTTCCTCTGATAGAAAAAAATTGAAATCATATTAAATCGATGATAGGAAATGCTTTTTGTATGTAAGTGTTTGTGTTCTTTTTTGTGTACGTTATAATTTTTTTCTTCTTCTATTTTTACGTGTGTGTGTTTGGTTTTTTTTTCAAATGAGAAAATGATCATATAAGTTTTGGCACAAGAATGCGCACTGCATTATTTCCGTCAACAATCCTGCATCCGACTGTTAGATGAAGGAAACACTATCATTTCGTTTTTTTTTTTTCATTACTCAAGCAAAACAAAAAAAGAGATAGAGTGGATTCGGCAAACACACGCACATTGTAAATAAGTGGTAGTGTGTTCGTATGTTCGTGTGTGTGTGTTTGGGTTGTATGCGTGTTATTCATTTCGTATTTGCGACAGCACCATTACCAGCTGTAACTAAATTGGAAGATGACGTTGCCGAATTACTGCCCGCAGTAGTGCTCGTGTTTCCAGCACAACTCTCCTTGTCACTGCTCGCTTTTGGAATTTCGGCCAAATTTTCTTTATTATCCTTGGTATTTTGTACTAATTTTGCATCCTTATCTGTATTGGCATTCGATGACATTATGTGACTCATGTTCATGTTAAGCAATCCTTTGCGCGGTGCTGCAAAATTATGCTGTTGTGATTGTTGCTGATGTGGTGGCTCTCGAATAGTGAATGTTTGCCGTTTTTGCTGGTGTTGTTGCTGTTGAAATTGGAACATACACATTGGTTTTTTTTGAAAATCACAATCATAGCGGGCGATTGACGGCAAAGAGTTGAATAAGTTAAATATCCATTCAGAAGTTTGGTTTTACCTGTTGAGAATTTGGTTGTGAATTTTGCTGCGGTTGGGACTGTTGCTGGATATGGTTTTGACGATTGATTGCCGTTTGAGGTCGATTTCCAGTTGAACCGCTGCGAACACGGCCACCAGGGCCTGTTTTGCGATTTTGACTAGACGTTGCTGTAACTGAACGATTGCCGAACGAATCACATCTGAATTGAAAGAAAGTAAGCAATGGCAAACGGGAAAAATGTTTATCGATTAAAATTCATGTTTCGAATGAAAATTCGCATTGCAATGCTCATTTGTTCATTGCTCAATTGAATCAAACCTTTTTCGATTAAAATAAGCTTCATTGCGTCCCACTGTAACATCACTTCGATTGATTTTCGAGCTTGGGATTGAAACTCCTTCGCTTTCTGATATGCTGCGGTGACGTCGTTTGTCGGGCGATTGCAAATTACGAACGCCTTCAAGCATTTCATTGATTTGCGGCTCCAACACACGGAAATCTTCAATCGTTTTGAATTTCGATAAATGTTCCTTTAGGCGTGGCTCAACGGTCAATTTTTCCGCATGCTTATAGTATTTCATAAACGCCCAAAACTTTTCAATACCATATAATTGATCTAAACACATAAAAACACACATTTCATATGAATTTAATTAATCGATGCAAAATACAAAAAAAAAAAACAACAAATTATTCAAATTAGCTTACTTCTTTCGTAATCAGCCAATGTTTCTTTCATGAAATCTTCGTACAAATATGGCCGGAATTTCTTTTCTAAACCATATGAATAGAAACGGAACAGGCATTCCAAACCATATCGAAAACCGGTCACAGCATCCTCCAATGCCACTTGACGGAATTCATTGTACATATTTTTGTTGAAATTTTCACGTAAGAAAAATGACCAAAATCGGAACAGAGTATTCATTTCTTGCGATTGGCCGGGACCCAAGCGTTTACGTTCTTTCAAGCAACGACTATGATATTTATGGTAGGCTTGTTGCGTGAAATTATTCTCCTTAAGCAAAGCATGCGATGGATGTTGGAACATTGGTAAACTCTGTGGAACGGATGAACCGTAGCTTGATGCCGGCGATGTTCCAGCTGAGCTACCAAAGCTTGATGTTCTTGGACGATGTTCAACAGTGTCCATGACCTGAAATGAATTACAAATATAATATTAATTGCTATTAATTGTAGGAATATTATGATCTCGTCGAAACCTACCCAACCAACGTGACTTTCAACGGGTGGATTATACAAATGGCGTGTTTTACGTTTGCGCGGTGTTCGTGGATCAACAAATTCTTCTTTGTTCACAGCGAAGAAGCGTGCTTTTTTCGATCCAAGGCCGGATCCAGTGCTTTGATTCAATCGTGTGTCATTTTCATTGTCATAGGTTGGTGGCGGTGGTGGAGGCACATCTGGATTTTTCTTTGTCACCTTTGGGGCCATCTTTTCAAAATCTTCCTGTGTAATAATGTTAAGCGTTTTATAGCTACTCGTCTGGGTTCCATCGTGTGTCCACAAATCCTCCTCGTAGTTATGAAGACCATCGTTAATGACTTGTTCCAAGTCCTGGCTAATTTTCGTTCGTGATACAAAGTCACCGGTACGATTATAGCCCTCGTGCTTTGGTGCACGATGCCGAACTTGTGTCACAATCAAAATTTTATTTATATCTCGATCGGATAATTCAAAATCTGAATCATCGTCCGACCAGTTATCGGTGAAATTATTCACTCTACCGATTGGCATATCGAGTTCTTCATCGAATTGAAAGTCCAAATCTTCTTTTTCGATAACCGATTGGCTTTGAGGCGGTGTAAATGTTGCGGATGTTGATCCAGCCGGTGTCGTTGGATTCGTTGATTGTTGCGATTGTGATGAGGCCGATTTGGTTGGTGCGTTTGTTGGTGGTGCTCCAGATGGCTCTTTTGAGCTAGTTCTTGAGCGTCGTTTCACTTCACGCCATAGATCAGATTCCTCATTCCCAGCATTTTTCTCATCACCGGGATTCGCATTCGAATTCGAACCGCCTTTCGAATTCGCAACCGTACTAGACTGCAGACGGTTGCCCTCTTTATGCTGCAGCCTAGTAGCTTCGGAGTTTTTTGGATTCGGCAAATTGGTTTCATTGGATTTTCCTATAATTTGAATTGAAATACGTTCAAAAACACAAATTGATTATTATTTTCTGAAGAAAAGAAGTTGAAGCGTTTTCGCGTAGGGAGAAAATGCCAACCTAAAAAATCAGGAACAAATTCAGGAACATCAGGATTCAAATTCCCATCGTCACTTGCATGCTCAGTATTTGTGCTGTTTGCGGCATTCAAATGATTTGGCAGTGAGTCAGGCAGCATCGAAGCATTCATAGGTATACGAAAATTTCGGGGTGTCGGCGGGGGTGGTACACAAGTAAGCGTAGCAGATGCAATGATCGGTACAACGGGAATTCCAAAAACTGGTTGCAAATTATTCGGTGTGATGGCAGCAGCAGAAGCAACAGCACCAGCACCAGCACCAGTAGTAGCAACAGTATTGACTGGTTTCGTTGGTGCATTGGATTCTATTTTGGAATATGGAAGTAGATTTAAATGATTGAAATAATGACACACATTTGCTTTGGCCGTAGCATATTTACCCAATTGGTGATGATTATGACTTTGATTATCATCACCCGGTGAATTCTTTATAGGCCACTTTGTTGGATCATTTTTAGTACGGACTTTGAAATTTTTAAACACTTCAAGTTGATCTGATTCCTGAACGGCATTCAATACCACTTGAATATCAGAACTAAGCGCCTGAACCCGATGAAATGACGCAATCAATCCGATCGGCAAATATCCTTCAGCGTCCATTTTTCGGCGAATGAAAAAATCACGTTGCAGGTTTTCATCACTGAAATAATATTCACTGCAAAAAGCCGAAAGACAAAACAAACAAAAACGTTAGCAATTTGTGTCGAATGATTTCAAGATGATCAGAAAGAGATTCCCGAGTTTGGAATTCTTACATTTGCTTTCGGATAGCTTCTTTTAAGCTCGAAGGATCCATGTTTGAATATGAAGGCACCCCATTGTAATAGTATGTTCCCATGTAAGGCATAAATAGTGGCGGAGCGGCAGCATTATCGGCGACCAGCTTTTTGACTAGCGAGTAATCGACGGGAAATTCGACAGCATATTCGCCATTTTGGCTGTGATGATGGCTGCGGTTGACACGTGATTTCGGTATACCACCACTACTACGCACTGGTCCGCTACGTTTGGGATTCAAACTGATATTGCTTGATCGCACTGATGTCGCATTACTAACCGTGCTCGGTCGATGGGATGAATTGGCCGTTGGTTTGCTCGTTGGATGCACATTACTTGATGGGCCACGCGTATTTGAGGGGCGATAGCGTCTATTCGGATATTTCTATGGTGAAGCAAAACAGAACAAATGAAACAAACAAATCCAACAAAATTTCATGTTCACTGTTCAATAAACCAATTAGAAGTTAAACTGGGTATGAACAAATGCAAAGTCTGTGCCACTAATACTATTAGAGAAAGTCTTCCATTTAACAAAAAGATTCGTGATGAAAATTGGAAAAAGATAAAAATCAAATCAAAACAATATTTTTTTTTTTTTAAAAAAGGGAGAAAAAAAATGCAAACTACAAATGATGGTGGCGATTGAATGTAAGATGACCTGGAAAATGATTTATTATTAGTTCGTGAAATTACCGGTTTTTCCGGATGAGTTTTGGCTTCGTTCGATTCATTGCTATTACAATATTCGGTATCATTTTCTGTATCACGTCGTTGTTTATTGCTGCTAACATTATTGTTGCGTTCTCGTGGTTCACGCGGTTTTCGAGATTTCGGTAATTCAATTGGTAATGGAACCCATTTTGATTTGCCTACAACTTTGCGATTGCTCAAATTATTGTTGGTTTGGGTTTGATTATTCGATACATGGCCATTTGGAATAATGCCATTTGGTGCCGATGTGGTTGTTGTTGTGGTGGTGTTGGTTGCTGTATCTTGAGTGACGGAGACAGAGGTGACGGTGGCGGTATTGGTGGTGTTGGTGTTGATGTTCGTGTTTACGTTGACTGTGGCTACGGACGACGGCACTGCTTGTGATGATGGCTGATTTTCATTCGATTGTGGCTCATTTTGTTGAGCTGATCGATTGCTGGATACTTTTGAATGGGACGTTGGTGGCGCAGCGTTCGCCTTATTTACATGATTGTTCGATGTTGATCGATTCGAAAATTTCTGTTAAAAGGAAGACTTAGTTTTAATGTTTCGAATATGGACATTGGGCGAGGGGGAGAAAGAGCGAGGAAGAGAGAGAGAGGGGGGGGGGAGAGTGAGAGAGATATTGAAGAGCTGCCCTGATTCACAGTTGAATTCAACTATTCAAAAAAGACTCTACAAGTCCCAACAACAACGTTGGATTCATTTTCAACATTAAACGTTTGGATGATCGATTCAAACCAAGTTAGTAAAATGTCATAGCTCACCATTGCCTTTGGTTAGTTTTGTAGTGATAATGACCCAAAATACAAAAGGAATTTACCACGACGAAAAAGAATGCGTTACAATATTCAAAAGAATAAACGAGTAGAAAATTACCGGTTTATCAGGAAGTGCTTTAGTCTCATTCGTTTCTGCATTTGTTTTCGTACTACTAACTACATCATTTGACGATTGTTCGGCTGGAGTTGGTATTGTTGTTGCAACGACAGTCGAAACTGAAGGGTTTCCTTTGCCTAGGGACGGCCAATCGCCAACATTTGAAAAATCACTAGCCTATAACATGCGCAAAGAGAAAACGGTACAATATAAATACCATTGTCAATTCCATATTTCTTTCTTCTCATTCATTTTAATTAAAAAAAAAAAAAAAAAAAACAGAAATCCTTATCAAATCAATTGATTTCAATTAAAATTTGAGATTTCAATTAAAATTTGAGATTTCAAAACGAAATGTAAGTTTTGAATAACGAAACAAAAAACAACATTGCACGTCGCCTAAAAGTGAATGTTCAAGAAGTAAAATCTCCCATCG